>CAUYQG010243302.1:0-41049 GCA_963574415.1 Tarsius wallacei
GAACCTGCAGGCTCAGGCAATCCACTCACCTCAGCCTCCCAAAGTGCTGGGATTACAGGCTGAGCCACCGAGCCCAGCTACATGCCCCCTCTTAATGCAGTCCAGCACAATTCTGGGTTTATAGAAACTCTTGTTGAATTAAATGGTTTGAATGTTTGAACTTGATATAAAAAGCCCCAATATTACGTTGACACATAGGCATAAAATATTAACCCAGGAGGGTTCAAACTTTTGTAGTTGAAGTCGCACAGATCAATGCCATTTACATGTGGGCTTCTTTTGTCAATGAAGAAGCATTGTCCGTAAACAATGATTTTTTTCATTGGTAAATAGTTCTGCCTAGTTGACTGCGTGTATTCAACTTCATTCAAACTGTCTCCCGCTTCCATGAACCACTTTTTAATCTCTCATACGAATCTTGAGAATGGCTCTTAATGATTTGACATACATGTTTTCCGGTGTTCTTTGTTTTCGCTAGTTTGTTTTAAGTCAGATGGAGGTTTAGTTGAAGAGTTAGATAAAATGTGGTCCCTGCCCTTAGTGTTCTCATATCTGGAGTGGATGTGATGAGTAACAAAGCAGTATGATTCAGGCTATAGCAGAGATAGAAATAAGAGCTGTGGTTGGGGAGATTTCTCTCTAATTGAGCAAAGCCAGGCAGAGGACCTGGGAGAAAAGAAAGAGGAGTTGGACAGATGGACAGCTGGAGAAAGCCATTCCAGTCAGTAGGCAAAATCCATGGGTTAAAAAAAAAAAGTGGAGTCTTCTGAGATGTGTACAGTGTCTGGAGCAGAGGTATGAAGGAGAATGGAGTAAGGAGAGATGAGACCAGAGTGTTAGTTTAAAACCAGATGGAAAAGACGCTCAACCTAGAATATGACTTCCAAAATGTGAGTGCAAGGAATATAGTTCTGATGATCACCTTAAAAATGAATGGAGAAAAAAAGGATACTGGAAGCAAGAAGAGCAGATGGGAGGCTATCACATCTGCCCAAGTGAGACAGTGTGTGGGCTGGGTATGTTAACATTAGAGATGGGCCAGGCATTCCAGGTTTAATAATGCATCATTCAGCAATGGGATCGCCAATCTCTTAAGTGGTGCTTTTTCTGGAAAAGTGATTTCAATAAAATGAGTTGCTCTAGGGTAAAAAGGGAAGCAAGGAAGAGTAGGATGTGAAAGCAAACTCTAACACTTGGAGCTAGGACTAAGTAGTGGAAGATCTGAACAGTCGTGACAACTGGACATGCAGATCAGAGAGTCCCTGGAATGTGCCTGGTGGTTTTAGTGGTGGCAGTAGATGTGGAATCCCAGAAAGATTAGAATAACAGCTGACACATGATCAAGAGTCTTCGCAGTCTAGCAAGGTAATCTGGATATGGGAAGCAGCTGGATGATAGGACGTGTCTGGGCCCGTGGTACCTACAAAGTGCATGCTTTGATTAAAGGCATTCTAACTCTCAGTTTTGAAAACTTATTTTATTGGTAAGTGAGTATTCAGCTTGAGGAATACTGGTTTGCAAAGCCTCTTTTATGTGATCGTTCCCAACAAGGGAGGATGGGAGGGGAACAGAAGAAGTAGAGATTACCTGAATAGTAGACACAGTTTAGTGAGATGAAGAAACAGCCCATAGTAAGTAGTCTTTAAGAGATAGGTATAGCCATGGGACTGTCATTAATATGCATTTCACGTGGCTGTGAAAAAGGAACCTTATGGTTGAGATTGATAGGTTTGGAGAGGACACCCATGTGGCCAGGATCACTAACAGGAGAAAGCTGCCTGATGGTGAGTGAACCCGCAAAGCAAACATGCTACAATGATGCTGTTTGCCTTTGGGCTCTATGTCAATGATGGGCTGATGGTGAGTGTTTTCTTCCCTAACAGGGTTTGTCATTGGCATCTCATATCAATTATTCTTCTGTGGATAGATCTCATCTTGCCTTCTCTAACGTGGAACAAGGTAATGGCTGGAGATCATGTCTTTCAGGGGCAAATCTACATTTGAATTATAGCAGAAGAATCTGAGACATCTAATCATTTGGTGAAAAGATTTTTTTTTTTTAAATTTCTGACAATTTTAGAATGAAAAGTGTTCTGCCATTTACAAGCTGTGTGGTCTGGGCAAATGACTTAACCTCTAAACAGAAGTGTTCAACATAGTAAAACAAAAGAAAAACAAATTGAATTATACAAGCAGAAAATAGTTAAAATGCTATTGCAATAACTACTTATATAAATTTATATTATGCTATCTTGATTTTTTTTTTTCCGAGTTGGTGTCTCACTCGACCGCCGTCCAGGCTGGAGCACAGTGGCACACACATAGCCACCTCAGAAAATTTATATTATGTAAGGGAAAAATCATACTGGATGGATTGAAGACAAAAAGGGAGAAGAATTATAAGCCTCAACGGCATCACATGCTACTAACTCTCACCAGCTCCTTCTTTAGATATCAGTTCCTGCTTTAGGGGATTTGCAGAAAGACAAAACAATAGCAAAGAGCACTTCAAAACAACGATATGGTGGTTAAAACAATCGCTTTATTTAGTTCCTTGTTTTTGTGTTGGCTGAGGAGATCTTCTGCATAGACCAGGTTGACTGAGAGCTGCTGTGCTTGTCCAGATGTCTGCGATCAACTAGAAAATGAGCCGGAGACCAGACAATCCAGCATGGCTTCGCTCACGGAGATGGCAGTTGGCAGCTCACTGACTGGGGCTTGACTGACGGGCTCTAGGTTGGGATACCTGAGTTCTCCTCTAATCTTCCAGCAGGCCAGCTCGGGTGCAGTGGGGTGGTGATGGCAGTGGTCCAAGAGCAGCAGGAAAGAAGTTCCAGTGCACAAATACTTTTTAAGTCTCACTCTTTGGCAAATTGCTGTGGTCTGTTGACCAGTGCCAATTAAATGGTAAACCTGAAACAAGGAGTGAAGAAATAGGCTTCATCTTTTGAGGGGAGGAGAAGAATTTATGGTTGTTCTTGCAGATGAAATATAGCATACGTGGCTTAATGCCACTACAACTATAAGTATAAAACACCCTAACATGGTTTTTGTTCCTCAAGCCATAAGACCCCCATAGAACCACCCATAAACACTAAGGACTGATGGCGTAGGCATCAGCTACAGTTTGTTAGAAATGCAGAATCTCAGGCCTCATCCAAAACATACTGTATTGAATCAGAATCTACATTTTTACAAGATCCCCAAGTGACTTCTAAGCCTGATCGGGTTTTAGGAACACTGTATCTTTTTGCTATTTCTCCTACTTCCTTTCCCTAGGGTTGCTCTGTTCTCCTGTTGAGTGATAGAGCTTTGATTTTTAAAGGTGCCAGAACTCTTTCCTACTGCACAATGGAAACAGAACAAACACAGGTTTATTCAGTAAAACAGGTTGCCTCACAGCATGAATAGCTAAAAAGAGAGGGTATAACATTTTTATGCTCAATTGTCCTTTGCCTTATATAAAAATAGAAATTTAAAAATTAAGATAACAGTACATCAATATTTTAAAATGTTGCATTTAACTAGGAAGCACCATTTAGATGTTAGAGCAGTTTTTTAAAGATGTAGAACCAGTAGATACATACTTAAACTAACCTTTTACATTTCCAAAGCATTATTTAACCGGACCTTCGTTTTCTGAAGGTTCAAAAACAGACTCTCCAATCTTTAATCTACAATTTAAACATCTAGAACATGTGGAAGTCTGTAGGTACTCAATAGTATTTGCAATAATGAGACCAGCAGAATTTAAGCATCTGGAATTTGCAGGTTGCTGGTCCAAACTTACAGGAAATACAAACGTACTAGTTTGGTAGATTCACATTATTTCACATTCCAGAAGTAAAGGGAAGAAGTAGGAAGGGGAGACTAGGCCTTCAATAACAAGTTTATTTCACCGGGCTGAGCACAGACAAACGACGTCTAAAACACTTGCATCTTTTCTCAAGACTTTCTTTTAGGTGGAGGAAACTGGTACGACTTCTAATGCCCTCCTCCCAATTTGCCTTTTACCTTAAGTCTGCACAGAAAAAAGAAAGAGAGAGAAAAAGAAGCTGCATCACAACCTAGTGTTGTTCTGTTTGAAATTTTCTTGGGCACATTCCCTTCTCAGAAAGGAACAATTTCTTGAAGTTTTAATGCTGTTTTAACTGTATACGCTTTGAGGTCCTGTTCTTGTCGCTCATCAAGCCAGTTAATAGTTAACAAATATTTATTGAGCACTTAATACATGCAAGCCTATTCTAAGTCTCTGGATTCAATGGTGAAGAAAACTGTGTAATCTTGTAAACAGACAAAAAAATAAGATAATTTTAGAAAGAGAAAACTTAAATACAACCATGTAGAAGAAAGAAACTGAGGAAAAGGATCTGCTTTATCTAAGGATAGGCAAGCTTCCTTGGGGAGGTGTCATTTGAGTTGAAACCCGACTGATGAAAAGAGGCAGTTGTCTGAGCATTCCAAGCAGAGGGAACAGAATGTGCCAAGACTCTGAGGCTGAAAAAAGCCTGTGCTGGAGAGACTGTAAAATGACTAGCATTCTGGAGTAGGTAAAATGGGGTTGAAGAGATGGGAAAGAGAGTTTTGAACACAAGATACACTTCCTTAGAGAATAATTCACCTTTTTATAAATCTTCACAAATATTTATCAACATCATCGCCTCCATTAAATCTTATGGAGTAAGATTGATTACTCTATCTCAGGAACTAAATTAAAACACTTTAATACGCTCAGTCCATTTATTTCTGAAAATTCTATGAGGGCTACCATTTTCCAAATATACATAAGAAAATCAAGGCTCAGAAAAACTAAGCTATTTGCCTTAACACAGCTGGTATTGATGATTGCATACATTCCTCAGACTCTTTTTGGCACAACTTGGAGGGCTAGATACCAATCAGCATTTAACTCTGCAAAAGCCAGACTTGCCTCTTCTAAAAATCTTTTTTTCTCCCAGGATTAGACCAAGCAAGAGAGGAGATGGGCAATTCAAACTTTCCTCCCGGATTCCCACTCCACTCTGCCCCCTTCCACCATCTGTTGCTGTTTGCGTAGCAAAAGAACAGAACAGAATACCGACGACCACACACATTCAGAAATCTCGTTTTGTATGTAGGAGTCTGGATTCATTAACAAGTTTCTCAAACTCTCCTGCACTTACAACACCAATCTAAACATAACCCATTGAAGTCATGAGAATAGGCAATGATCAGTTTCATGATGCTCAGATGTCAGCGTCCAAATACATCACCTGCTACTTCCTCATAAGCATCTTCTACTTCAAGCAGGTTTTCTCAACAGCCTCTAAGTAAACAATGCCTATTTCAATATTCTCTAGCCTCTGCATTGTCTCTATCATTCTATCTACTATTAATTCCCACCTTGTTTCTAAGGGCTTCCATTCTCTCTCCATTCCATCCACAAATTCTCCTATCCATCCACAAATCCCAATGTCCATATATGTTTCCATTCATTCAACAATCATGTAGTGGGTACTCACTCCGTTTCATCAACTGTCCTAAATTCTAAGGGATGGAAAATATTGTGGGTAGTACTCCCCTTCTTTGAAGAGATCACTCACTGGGAGGATAATATACTCCCAGAAGTCCATATTAATCCCTCTCTTCTTTGAACTACTACTTATCTAAAAGTCTTAAATCATCCTCTATTTGTTTTAGCATATCTCTTTCCCCACTCTCCGCCTTTTTTCCCCTGTTTTCTTCATGTCTCCCAGGTTGAAATTTCTCAAGAACAAAATCCAGCTTATATTTCTGTTGTAGGCAAGATAGAGTTAAAATGTCTATGTTTAAGTGGTGGTTTTGCCACTTACTAGTGATTTTTTTTGGGTAAACTCCTTATATAAAAAGTGGAAGCTTAATTTGAGATTTCTAAGATCTCTTTGAGTTGTGACCATTCATGAATTTGTGAATTCTAAAATAATGTAGCAAGGACTGGGAAGTGAAGGGGGCATTCCATACAAAGGTTTCAAAGGCATTTATTTCAACTTCTTTATGTGGTAGATGGTTTTTTAACTGTAAAGCAACTGCCACTGGCTTATAAACCGAAAGAGAGTAAATTTAAAAACAAACTATTGAGAAATCAGAAAGGATCTTTGTTTTGAAGGTAGGCCTTTAAACAGGGTTGTAGGATAGGCAGGGATGCTTTTCCAGTCCCTGGAGCAATGGAGACAGAAGATAAAATCCCACATTCAGCCAGTTCTCTATTCTAGCCTTTTTTTGGGGTGCTGCACCTTATACTAGACAATCGTCATTGGCAATATAAGAATGGTCCTAAGATAGATTTCCTTTCATGTTTGAACAATCCATAACTGATGATTAAAGGAAGGTAAGATGTTAGAGGTTCATCTCTGTGCTTTATGTTGTCAACAAGAGAATCTCACCCTTTATCAAGCCATATCACAGATGGAAGCCTGGCCTGGTTGCACCCCTCTCTATTCAAATGGTCATCTTGGATTCCTTTGACCATATGCACAGGTTAACTGTGTTCACATGGTAATAACCCTGTGTGGATTAGTGTTCATTTTAGAAACACATACTTCTCTAAAAGAATTTAAATTCATCTACTTAATTTCAATATAATTGATGTTTGAGAGACGTGTACCAATTTGTAATATAATTACCTAACAAGGGCTTATGGATACCCACCAGTTTTGTTGTTGTTGTTTTTATTTAAAACAATTAAATAGTTGTTTAACAAAATGAGACTGGCATATTGCCAAACTGGCCACATTGCTTCAGACCCACACCGGGCTTGTTTCATTATTTAATATAGTTGTTGTGAACATTGCACGGGCTTTAGAAATCTTTCTGAGATCCAAGTATACCACTTAGGATATCATTCAACTAACATGGAGAGCAAAGTGCTGTTTACTTTGATGGTTTGCTCTTTCAAAATATCTAAGGACTGAAAAAGAAAAATAATACTTTGTGACTTTGGGGCTATGGATATATAGTGAGACTGTGTATTGGTCTCCAATTCCAGAATTCTGCTTTTCACTCTGATTCTATTCCTATCTAGCGCACCATCCCAACTGTTATAAGAATTCCTAATTTATAAAGTAAACTTGGTGGCATTTACCACTCACCTTAGTGTCGGGAGGGTTAAAAAGAGGTGTATTCAGAAGTCCTCCAGAAATATTTGATGTTGTGTATCAAGATGTTAATAACTCATAGACTGGGACTTTCTGCAGCAGTAAGAATGTCCCTTCCTGTAGCCTGCTGGTAGGATATGAGGCAAGGTTTTTCATCCAACTATTTTGGGAACAGTTAAGAGAGGAACTGAATGTCATAAAGTAATCATAAGAATGTCAGAGAATAATCTTGCTCTGATTCTGACACTTAGCAACAGTCTTAATCTTGGGCATTATTTTTAATCCATTTAATATTTTTAGGCAGCTCAATAATAAGTATAAAGTTAACCATTAGAACCTAAGTTTCTTCATCTACAAAATGAAATTAATATTCTTGCTTTATAGCATAATTTTTGAGACTATAAACATAAGATGATACAAGCATAGTTGATTCTAAAGTTACGTTCTGTAGCTGTGAGATATTTTTATTTTATTTTTTGTCACTTTTGTAAGGACCACTACTTAAAATAGACTAACATATAGCATTGTCATTTTCCCTCATCTGGTCAAATAACTACATTTCACAGAAAAGTGGGACTCTCTATTGGAAAACGCTTTAATGTTTAACCCACCTGTGCTTTTGCCCTTTGACCCTAGCAGCTCTTATACCTACCTCTAGTACTGAACCATGGTTTACCTTCTCTGGACTGTGGTATAGTCAGCTGCTTGTCTTACAGAGTTGTTGAGTGAGGAACAGACTATTTGAAATCACCCCCAGGTGATCGCCATGGGGAGATATAGCCCTTATTTTAACTCCTTATTAAATATAAAGTGTGGCATAAAGGCAAGCAGCCTTAAAAAATTACTTGATAAGACTTAGACTTAATTATTAATATTAGGCTTAAAAATTATTAATATCTTGCCACTTCAGTATTACTGCGTTTTAAAGAAAATCATGGATCTCACAGCATTTTGCTCTGAAATACTGGATGTGTTTTAAGAATATTTTGTTATATAATCATAATAGTACTCTCACACCCTAGCAAAATTAATAATTCTTTACTATCATCTAATATATAGTCCGTATTCAAGATGTCTCCAATTATTCCTTTAATTTCTTTTTTTTTTTTTTGAAGTAGAATTTGGATCCAAACCATGTATCCACATTTCATTTCATTAGGGTGGTGATGTCTTAGAGGGAGGCAGAGAAAAGTAACACTAGAAATTCTGCAAAGCAAATGGGTCCACCATAGTGTGCTGACATCAATACATACTCACTCATTCAAATATTTATTTAGTTTTCTTTTATGTGCTAGATGGCACAGATATTTGAATATAAATATAAATTTGTCATGACTGATTCTCTGACATGCCCACATATAAAAATGATGGAAAGAAACAACGTAAGGAAAATTTATAACAGTCATACATTGGAGAACTTTATAACCCACCAAGTAAATATTTATTTATAGTATGTAGATTAGAATGGAAATGGCCTCCTGGAAAAAAAAAAAACGAAGTTTGAGAAGCTTTAGATATTTGAGAGGGTTTGAAGATTTCACACTGGTAGGGGTGATGGCACAAAGAAAAAAGTATTAAGATGGTTTTCCAGGTTTGGTTGGTGGCGCGGTGGTCCTGGACCAAGCAGGACTGACAAGAACAGAAATATTCACAGGACGGTATTTACTGGACAAAGTACAGGTGCTGGGGAGAGTATACATTGGCGTATAGTGATAGAATTGTGTTAGAACCAGTGAACACACTGAATATGTTATTTCTTTATTGAACAGCACATTTTAAAATAATTTGTGATACATAATTAGTTCATAGAATGTACACAAATGAAGTATAACCAGGGAAATTGTGAAATAAATCTTTTTTTTTCTTTAAGCCCATGACGGCAGGCTTAAAATTATCTGTCTTTTCTGACATTCCAGAAGGCTACCTATTCTAAGACCAGTTAATTGTGACAAGTTTTAGTTTGGGGGAATGTGTGTGTTTGTGCACTTGTGGGCTCTGACGAATGATAAAATGTTAAATCACCCGTGGTGGGAAATATTAATGTAAGTTGAGTCTTCATTGTGACTATATTTAATCAATACCTTGTTTCTACTAACATGTTTTTCGAGGTTGGCTCTGGCATGGTAGGTCATCTATACTCCAGGAAAAGCTGTAGTCCTTCTGAAGGAACTCTGTATTTTATTATTATTATTATTATTATTATTACTTTTCTTCTCTTTTAATTTTTATTTTGAAATTGTGGTGTACAATTCAGGGTTAGGTATACAAATGTTCCCTGTGCAGGTACCCTTATTGATGAGGTGTGTACTTTATTATTTTAAAGGTGTGATGGGCTTCTTCGTAGTAGAGTGAATATTCCTTTTGCCGAGGAAACAACAGCAGAACAAAGCATGATTTTCAATGTGGGTGTGCTTTGAAAGATGAGGTTCAAGACGTTCCTGGTATGCATAAAAATCCACAGAACGACTTCACCGGAATACTTAGCTTATTTGTGTTAGTTTGTTTTTTTCCTTCTAGAGAACAAATTAATTCCTATCTGATAAGCATGCTTCATTCTCTTCTTCCTCGTCTACTCCCAGGCTGATTTAGTGGAAGTCACTAAATCAGACTCAGTATAGGTCATCGTCAATAAAGTGCCCAGCGATTAAAACGAAGTAATACAGTGGCTTCCCTAAGCCTCTGGTTTTATGTGGGGTGAAAAGAGACCTCATGAATGGGCAGACGTGTGTGTGTTGCCGAGCTGGAGGAGAGATGGTGCCCTCCGCAGCTGCCTGCACGGAGCCAGGGAACCGATTTACCATCGTCATGGCCACCCACAGTCCGGGCCCGCGTAGACTTCATCCCGAGAGGCACTTGTCCCCTTGCCCGGGCGGCTGCAGTCCCCGCGGGACGGCGCGCGGCGGCGGGGCCAGCGGGGTCCCACGCGCCAACCTGGCCCGGGCGCAGACGCGCTGCCTCCGCCGCCGCCGCGCGCGTTGCCATGGCGACCGGAGATGCGCGTCTCGGGAGATGGATGCCAGCGTCGCCTTGTCCGCGCTCCAACCCCGCTCACTTTTCTGCTAGTTCCTTGGCACGTGAGAGAGGCGCGCTCTCTCTCTCCCACTCCGTGCCACTCTGGGCCACACTCCAAAAGCGACCAAGGCCATCTCGGAATCCGAGACAGCGTGGGCCGGGCGGGGGTATTTCCCGGCCCCGTGCCGAGGACAGAGACCAACGCCGCCTTCCAAGGTGGTGGGTTCCCCCTCGCTCTCCCAGGCGTGCGATTTGGGGACGGGCAGAAGAGGGCGTCGCCTTTTAGGCAGGAGCGCTGCTCCTTGAAGATGGGCCATCTTCTCGAAGAGAAGGGGGTGACCAGGCGCCGGCCTCTGAGGAGCGGACGCTCAGAACTGGCATCAGCCCTGCCACTGCCCTCTGGCCACATCTTTCTCCTCTGCTCCTTTTCATGTAGCTCAAGGGTCCCCAGTTGACCGCACCTCCTAGCATCACCTGGAGAGAGCTTTGAGTTTGGACTTGGTAGATTCAGAGCTCCAGGCCAACGCCACCCAGAGCTGCTAACACAATCGGTTGCGATGCGAGCCTGGGAACCTGTATTTTGGGGCGAACATCCCAGGAGATTCTGACATCTCCTTTCTTTCTTTTTCTTCATTTCTAGCGTTTCTTCTTTTCATTTTCCTTCTTGTTTTCTGCTAGCTCGCAAATTCAGCTCTTTTCCCATATTTTGATTTTTTTCCTTCTCTTCCTCCCCTCCCCCACTTAAACCAAAACAAAACGGTTGTGACAGGCACTGTCCTAGATACTTGGAAGTTATAGTCTCTGATTCTGTGCTCCTGCGCGGTTTTGCATCATTGATTGTCCCTCTTGCCAGTTCCACTTCTGTTTCTCTGGATATTTTCATCCTTTCCTTTTCTTAATCCCTTTCTTTGTGTTTCTTTTTTTCACCTCCTCCTCCTCCTCCACTGCCTCCTTCTCCTTCTTTTGCTATTAGTGAATCCAAATATATTCACTTATACTCACCAATATCAGGCAGGATTTTAAAGGTCCTAGCATCTGTCTTGGTTTCCAAAACACAGGTTCCTTCTATCATAGCTTATAGGACTCCTAGGCCCCTAAGGGTGAGGGGAGCCGAAGAAGGAAGATGGTTTTTATTTTTCCCCCTAAGTCTTTGCTAATTGTGAGGGATTTGCCTTTTCTTGAGCTCAGGATAAAAAGTAAGTCAAGTTACTATCAGTTAACATTGAGACATTCCAGTTTTTGTGATGTCTAATGCCTCTTTAAGCTTCCCTTATAGCTGCAATTAAAGACCGCCCTCCAGTCAAAAGAAAAACACTTAAACATGGGGCTTGCATCAAAAGAGAAAAATAAAATAAAATGAATAACCTCTCTGAGTTAATCCCCCTACCCCCAATTATTCAGGCTGCTGTTTTACACAAGATACTCTTCTGAAAGCCAACATCATGAGTTGTTACAGATTTATCTGCTCCAGAGTTTTCATTGAAGCTGCCTGATGCATGAGTACAAAGGCTGTTAAGAACTTCTCTCCAAAGTTAGGTGATTCACTTTGCTTTGAAAGAGTCAACAAAGGCGCTCTCCTGTATCCTTTTGGGTCGCTTTTCGCAGCGTGAGGCATTCTCACGAGTACCAGCCAGGAGTCATAGGTGGTGTCTGAGGGCAGGCTGCCTCCAAGCTGAGCTCATTTCCGCAGCCTTCATGTGGATGTGAGGTCAAAAACTGCAATCACCATGACTTCTGATTGTCCTGGGGTTAAACCCCTGCTTCAAATTTTAACTCACTTAAGACATCTTGTAGGACGTCATCAGCTAGCCAGTCAGCAGCTATTTATTGAAAAAACCTTGTATGGGCAAACATTTGGGTGACCTAGGAATTGTGGGAAATTAAAAGTAGGCCATCAAGTCTTGGAGGTGGGGGGAAATTATTTACATGAAAAGTAAACTAAATTATTTGCTTTAGCTGTTGTCCCAGGGTGCTTGGGCTAAAATCCTTCTTTTTCAGTGGGACCTTGGGACTCTAAATCCTCTGGACCTTGCCTGCCTTCCTACCCTCCATTACGTTCTCTCTTATTGGTTTTATTCCAGACCCACTCCTTCCTTGGACCCTCCCCCCAAGCCAATCTATTTTATGAATGCCTTTTCCCCATCTTTGGATAGCCACCTCTTTTTATCACTCAGGTTTCAAGTGTAGATAGAGAGACCTTCCTCAGAGAAGGCTTCCTGACCACTCAATCTGAAGAATTATTTTTATCCTAGCACCTGTTCCAATGTTCTATTATGGTACTTATTACTACCGGATATTATTTTCCTGTGTGTGTATGTTTCTCCCCATCCTTCACTAAAATAGAAGCTTTGTGAGAACAGGGTCTTCATGCTTCCATTTGACCTACAAGAATGTAAGACATCAAAAACATGTTCACTAAATATTTGCCAAATGAATAAATGAATGAAAGGCTATGTTACTTGCCAGATGAGGTTTTCAGACATCAAACACTAGGATTTCCAGAGTGGGGTGGGAATCACTGTAGGCTGAAGGTAAGATGGATTGATTAGAGAGGAAGATATGCAGGATTTATAGCCACAGAGAAGAAAGGATGAGTTTGTTTCAGGTAAGGAAGAATATGCCAATGGAATGATCTAATCCATTTGGGCATCCCAGAAATTCAAGTATGGGTGAATCCTTTAACCTGTTTCCACTTCTGGTCTTGAAGAGGTTACTTGCTGTTCTAACTCTGTGATTCTTATGGCTGATTTTGTTTTATATTTTTCCTGATCAGGAAGCTTTCGTATGTCAGTTGCTGCAACAAAAACAGCATCAGAGAAATCAAGTTTAAATAACTGACTCTTTCTCTACAATATGAGAGAGGGGAAAACATTTTTTCCCCTTCATTGGCAAGGAAGACGGTTATGGCTGATTAATCAGGCCATTAGATACAGTTTTGCTGCGTTCAGTAGATGCAATGATGAGAATTTAGCTTGAATATTCATGTTTTAAGAGCTACATGAGTTTGGAATGCTCATAGATTCGCAAAATTTGAGAGCTATAAAGGACCTTAGAGATCATCTAGATTCTGCAGCCCATCCTCCATAGCATTTATAATCTTACAGCTTAAAATACCAACATCCAGGGTAGTAAAGTGACCGGCGTATGGTTACAATGGTAGCTAGCGGGCAAACTGAGATTATCAACCTGATCCTTCTGATTCCCAGTCCACGGCTCTTTATATTGAACCTGAGTGAGTTTCATGTGTTTGATCATGTTACATAAGCAGAAAGAAAATCTGGAAGCAATGACTCGGCATACTCATACGAGAAACTCCATCGTCATTCTCAAAGTCACAGTGGTGAAAGCGAGAAATACATGTTGAAGGAATTTGCTGGCATTCGAAAGGGTATAAAGCAATATCCATCATCCCTTCTGAGAGCTGGTAGGGTGCAAGTCAGGGAAAGAGGATGCTATTGTTTTATTCCTCCATATATTTTTCACATTATCCAAAAACTGCCATGCTGGAATAATAACGCACTTTATAATTGTGTATCATTTGATGGCAGTACTCAGCGCAAGGAGATTTATTATTTTGACTAATGAGTTTAGCTTTATTCTTGCAAATAGTCAGTGTCAAATGTCATTCTTTCCATCCTCCAGTAGATGGCAACTCTAGTCTTCTTGTCATTTTATCTATGTCTACACTCAGAAGATTTTTGTCCTCTTGCTACCCCCGGCCCCTTGAGTCTTTCAGTTCATCTTTATGCTCTTCTGAGGGTTGTACAGACAAGTGACTCCACTCCCTTGCCTGTAGGATTACCACCTTCAGCATCCACCACGTAAAGCCCAATCCAAATGTGCCCAGGAATAACAAAATTACAAATGAGCCAATAGTTCTAATTAGAGAGAGAGAGAGAGAGAGGAGAGGAGAGGAGAGAGGAGACAGAGAAGAGAGAAGATAAAGTTAGAGATTCTAAAATAAGATGTGCCACAGAAAACTTTCCATGTAAGGAAAACAAAAATCTTCTTCAAAGAAACAAAATGTCAATTTCTTCCGGTCTTGAAAGGATAGGTTTGATTAGATTCTCTTGAGTTATGGGTTTAAAAGGCATAAAGATCTCCAAAAAGAGCACCCAGGAGTGAGAAATTGTGTCTTATTTCTCACATACTGTCGTTTTTGGTCTGTCTACCATCTCTGGTTTCTCCTTCCATTTATACAAATTATTTTTTTCAGTCATTTAAAACTATCTTAGCCTTATAGAAATCTTGTTTCTCTCTCTGGGTATGTTCCTAAGGCATCACTGATGATGACCTTTATTTTCTCTCCTTCCAATCTTTGCCACCCTCCCCCACCCACATACACTTATTCCCACCGCTTCCCCCACCACCTGGTTCCTGATAACTCTTACAGGATTGCAGAAGTTAAAATACACGCTGCTCTCAGAGTGTGTAAGTCTGAGGGCAGCTGCAAGAAATCAACAGAAAACAATTGCTGTTATTCCTTTCGGAGGTAAAAATTAATGGTCACAGGCACAAGCAAGTCAATTCCATCACCAATTCCTTTTTGTATGGTGCCTACAGGTTTGCAAACCAGGTTTCCCGCCTAGATGTGCTTGCCTGGAATAGGAGGGCCTGAGGGGAACACAGGAGGGTCACAGGCTAGGAGCTATTTATAAAATGGATTTGATGGTCCACAAGTACAGAGGGAACTTTTGCTAACTCACCCTCTTCCAAAGGCCCTAACCATTGCGTCTTCTTCAAAGTTGAAGGGGAACTTTTACCTTGCTAAATCAAAAACTGGACAGAGATTATAGTCTGAAGCAAAGAAACAGTAGCAGTCAGATACTTTTTTTTAAAGGCGTTGTTAGCTTTAATGAGTATGGGTTCCTTGATTATTACCGTCATTATGTGAAAATACAAGCTGACACTGCAAATTCAATCCTGGGAGCAACAGATACTTGTGGAAATCCAAGTACGTTATCATTCATTGGCAACCACTAATGAAGACAGGGGAGCTTACTTCAAACCAACAAATAATTAGCACCAACAATGGAAGTCTAAGCAGAGCCTTAATTAATTAATTCCCTAATTGTTTTTTCCTGCTGTATCATCTGCACCTCTACTTCAATTTCAGCTATGACATATGCCCAAGACTTGCTTCTTTCAACTTTATATTATCATCACACCTCCACTGTGCTCAGTGTGGTCCACCATCTGAGCTAGGCTGCACCCCCCTCACTTTTACATGTATAAATGGATTTGTTATTTCCTCCCTCTGATTTCCCACTGTTATTCTACCTGGAAATGTTTACTTATTGCTATACATAACTCCTCTGGTGTTTGCTGTTGGATGCATTTCACGGTTACTATGAAATGGGAAACAAACAGTTGATAATTCTGGACCGATGAGAACTCTCTGGACACCACATTTTGTTTTTTGTGGTAAAAAGCAAACAAACAAACAAACAAAACTCTTGGCTGTCCTTGTCCCCTGGCTCACTCATATTCTAATCCTAGCAATCAGAAAGCAGTTGTGTCTATGCCTTTTTTGGGTTTTGTCATTATCTGTCTTTGTCGGGGAAGGCTGATCATTTCCTCATTAAAGGGCCAAGACTGTTTCTGTTTCTTATTTTCTCTGTCCTGAATGAAGAAGTAACATTGACACCTTTGTCATGGTGATTTCAAGTTGTGTGAGGTAAAAGGGAGATGCACGTTTGTGTGTTGCAGGGACAGCACTATCCTGGGGGAATGACTGGGCCAAGGGGCCAGACAGAAAGACCAGGAGCTAAACCAAAGTCTGCTTAGGAATCTTGCCAGTATGAGTGACTAGGTGGAGATATCCCCTTCTGGTGTGAGTGTGTGTGTGTGTATGTGTATGTGTTTGTATGTGTGTTATAGTCATGCTTCCCTTAACAATGGGGATATTTTCTGAGAAACGCATCATAAGGTGATTTCATCTTTGTTCTGACATTCCAGAGTATACTTAAACAAACCTAGAGGGCGTGTATATTTTTATTTACATATTTTTCTCCTACTGGAAACCAAATGTCCCAGCATCATTACTGAATCTAAATCATTTTCCTTACTTGATCTGCAATGCCAATATCAAGTGCCAAATATCAGGTTTCTATATATGTTCCATTGTAATCTTATGCACTCTGTCATTGACCAAAATGTCATTATGGGTCACATAACTTAAATGTTTGTGTGCAGGTTTGCATAATGCTGTTGGTATTCCTTCTGATTGCCTTGCATATGATATTTACTAAAAATATTTGTGGGAAGTTACTGGGAATCACACAAGGACTGTTTGCTCCTATTCATACAATGCGAAGCAGGTACCTGCTGACTTCCTTTCTCCCTTTATTTAAGAGATGTTTGTTGGGTCATTTGGGTAACAAGCCCGATGTTCAGTCCATGGAGGACTTGCACCTAGGAGAAGTTCCTTCTTTGGAGAAGCAAAATTTTGTTTGAGGAAACAAGATATCTATGATATAAACAATTAGAGACATTCTCACGTTGTTTAAAAGCAAATGCAAGGGTGTGGTAAAGACTGAGAAGTGATGAAGAATAATCCCATTGCCCTAGGATGCTCTCATTTTCTCTCTCTTAATGAATGGGAAGGTTTCATAGATTGTTTCAAACTTAAAGACCATAGATTGACAGAGATAAGGTCAAAGAACAGGCAAAGGGGAATAAGGATGTTATCATGTGGTCCTGGATAATGTGGGAGACAGATTGGCAGGACTGAAGTGGAAGGACTGTGTTAGAATGTACTGGAAAGTAAGGAGAACTCCCAACTCAGCAAGTCAGGACTGGTTCTCTCTCCAGACACAGGTATATGTTCCTCCTAAGAGGACAGGTTGCTTCTTCCCACCATAAGAGCTGAAGGTGTACATTCTCTAGACACACACTTTAGTTTTTTGTTTGATTTTACTTGCCTGGATATAGATGCACTCTGGAAACCCAGAAAAATCATGCAATCTGCTTGTGAAGGCTGAGGACCTGTTTTAAGTGGCTTCTGGCTCTTCTCATATGTCCCCTTGCATTTTTAAGGCACCCTGCACCCCTCCCTGCCATGTTCTTTTATATAACCCTTCCTCCATCTCCCTGGATCTGGCCCCTTCCTGCCAGAAACATGGTATCTGTCAAACTTCTTCAGTTTGGTTGGGTTTTTCATTCTAAGCTTTTCTTGTGGCCTTTCCACTGGTGGCTTGTACCAGCAGATAATTTGCTCTGAGTTTGTTGTAGAATGTCTTTGTGCCAAGCAAAGTGCCAAAGGTTTTGCATATTAGCTCTCTTAGTTTTCATAACAATCTTTGGAAATTGATCCATTAGACGGTATTTACTGAGCACCTATTATATGGCAAGGCATTTGGAGAATAGCAGGAAACAGCAAAGACAAGGGCCACGCCCACAGAAAAGTTGCATTTAGCCAACTGCATACTTCTAGTAGGAGAGATTGAGCCTTGAACAGGTAATACAATTTGTCCTGGGTCTGAAATTTGAATCTAGGTCTTCTCGACAAAAGTTATTATGCTATTAATTCCCCAACTGGATCTGTTTTTTTTTTAAATCAAAATTAATTTAAAATGAATTATCCTCAGCTATTGTTCACTTGATGGCAAGCTGACAATCAGGCCATTTAAGCCAGAGTGAATCTTGTGTGACAAATTATCCCATAAAGTAATGAAATCTTTTTTGGATGCCGAGGTCTGCTCTAGATGGAGCGTTAATCCCTTCAGAAGCTGCCTTCCTGGGTCTCCCTAGGTCCAGGGGTCCATTGCCACCAAGTGGCTTGTTGCTTATTATTGCATTTAGCACTATAGCAACGGCTCCACCAGTGTCTTTATTAAAACTGGCTCCAGGCTAGCATTTTCCCCCCGGGGTCAGTAATGAGTTTAGAGGAATGGACGTGGAAATGAGATTTGTTCTCACCAGTGGAGTGAATTATGTCTTGTTGAGGCCCCCAGGCTAATATTTCAAATTTGCCACAAGGTACTTCATCAAAAATTCTATTTTGGTTCCAAAGGACCTTGCATGCCTATTAGCAAATTCAGAGCATGCCTTGAAACTGCATTTTTTTCCTCCCTTCCCCTGGCTCCATCCACTGAAAGCTTTGAGAATTAGCAGTTTGTGAAAACAGTCCATTTCCACGGGGCCAGTGAATGGTGCAAAGCAGTGAGGCTCTTTTATCTAACAAGGCTGAATCTGCAACAACTGAGGTTGTTGCAACAACTGAGTTTGTTCATGACTCCTCAAATGTAGAGGAGTCACGAATGCAGCAGCATGTTCGGTATGCATTGTCAAACTGGGCATGCGTACCACGCCGGACACAATCATGGGGCAGGGTTTGTGTTGGCTGTCTTCTAGAGCTTCATGCCTCAGTTTGGTTGCCAGGGCTCATTCTAATGCCACCGGGGCTTAAATATCCTCCAGTTGGGCCTGGGATAGTTGATATCTACAACACTGCAACATTCCAAAGAAACTGATGGCAAAGATGGGTCCACTGGGAAATAGGGCTGCACGTCAAAGCACTACTTTTCCGGTGGTGAAGATATCCAGAAGGCCTAGACTGTGAAAGAAGATCACTGCTGCTGGTTGTCTTTACAGCTGTTCCCCAGGGTGGGAGAGGGGGAGAAAGCATGTCTTTCATGATATCCACTGCGCCCCCATTCTCTCCCCATCCCCTCACCACTTCTGCTGTATTGCAGAGAAACGGTGACCAACTCCTTTTGGCTATCAGAAATTGAAAGGACAGAGGCAACCCCTGACAGACTGAATATGAATTGGCTTTAAAAAAGAGTAAGGGCCCCCACTTTTCCTTCCCAGTCCTCAGTACATTCATAGCACTAAGAACCGCCCCCCTCCAAAATCTTGACTATGATTGTCATGAGTTACACTTTGTCTAGAACTGGAAGAAAAAAATAATAAAATACTTCCATTGATGCTATTTCAATCCTTCTGCTTGTTGAGTCAAATTTTCTTTCATTTTTCAAGCTGTGCATTTGGGCAGATTCTGTCCTCCTTTGGAGGTGCCAGTTCCATGCAAGCGTAAGGTTTCTTCTGGAAACATGTCCTCTCAGCAGAAACCCAGTTGGCGAGGTACGTTTTAGTGAGGATCTCCGATCTTGGACTAATTGCTTTATGATGAAACAAGCAGGAATGACAGTCACTCTGTTTCTCACTTTCATGTCTTCGTTTAGTTCGGAAATTATCATGTATAAAGAATAATGTCTCCCTTTAAACAAACACACTGTATTTATGACCAGTGTAGAGTTTCAGGTAACATTGCACAGGTATTAATATATTAAGTCCTGCGCATATTATCAGCACTTTAAGTTGGCCCTTACCTCCCATGAAGTTGGCAGCCTACAGATCTTGGGTTGTCTGTTTTTACTGGCTGTTAATTGTTAATAGATTTCCAGGTGTAGGTCATGCTGTGTAAGCATCAATCCTTCATTTAGGAAGGTCTGCGGCTGTCCATGACTGTGAAAGGCAAGTGATAAACAAAAACTGGAGAAATCTTAGCATCCTCCCTAAAAATGTCAAACCCAGTAATGCTTCTGGTAGTAAAAGCAAAATTTATTAGTGAGAGGACAAACTTGCACAATAAAAAAGGAGAGTAAAGAGGGGGGAAAGCAGAGAGGAAAAGAAGGCCTCAGAAGAAGGTGGAAGAAAGAGAAAACATTTAAGAAATCAGAGCCGTTTTTAAAAGATGAGTTAGAGATCAGGCATGGTAGGATTTTTAATGTCTTCCTTGTTCTTGAGAGAGGAAGAAAGGGAAGGCATTCGGGGTGAGACTTTTAATAATTCTGTTTGGGAATATGTATGATAAGCTTTGCTAACCTTCCTGTTAGGGGAATGGATATATTGATCCAAGGTTCAAAAACCCTAAAGCCAAAATCAGCTGCTGTCTATTTTTTTTATAGGGACTGCAAAATAATAATGATTTTACATTTTTATGTGGTTGAAAAAAATCAAAGAAATAATAATATTTGGTGACATGATTGGAACCCAGCCAAATCTATTTGTTTATGTATTTTCTGTGACTGTTTATTCATTAAAATGGCAATGCAGGTTGGTCACTACAGACACTGCAGAGCCTAAAATATTTACTATAAGCCCTTTTAGAGAAAAGTTTGCAGAACCCTATTGATCTATTGAATTGGATTAACTGAGAATTATCCTTTTCAGCAGTCTAGCTCTTCATTTTTTGTTTTTCTATCTCTTTTTTTTGAGTCAGGGTCTCATCTGTTGCCCAGGCTGGCATGCAGTGGCACGATCACAGCTCACCACAGCTTCAATCTCTTGGACTCAGGCAATCCTTCTGCCTCAGCCTCCCAAGGAGCTGGGACCACACACTGGCTACTTTTTAGTTTTTGGTTTTTTTTGTAGTGACAAGTTGCCTAGGCTGGTCTCGAACACCTGGGCTCAAGCACTGTTCCCATCTCAGCCTCCCAATGTGCTGAGATTAGATATGAGCCCCCACACCCAGCCATTCTATCTCTTCAGTATCTAGTATTTTCTTTGCAAAAACTCATGTCCTTTCCTACTTATTTATTCACCTACTTCCAAGAGGTTCCAAGGGCTTACCTCATGAAGGTTCCTGTGTTAGGTTCTGTGAGTGATCAGAGAGGTGAATCCAGCCTGGTCTGTACTCTAGAGTACTTATAGTTTGGTGAGAGAGCATGAGGGAATGAGCCAGAAAACATATGCACATAAATAAGGGATATGCATAAACAAAATAAATAGATGGTAGAGTGGTACATAGCATAAGAGAATTTCAGGAATAGCGACATGGGATTCTGTATCTCCTTCAGATTCCCTTTCCCTAAATGACATCATGGTCCAGCCAGCTGCCCAGACCAGAAAGCGGGTGGTCATTTTTGACCTCTGCTCTCTCACTGCCTCCATTATTGTGAGGACTGCTGTACTGTTCCCTGTGAGAGGCACTCTCCAGGACTCTGTGGACAACCTTGGCAGCCCTGCCTTTCCAATTCTCTGGACCTTTCTACCATCAGAGTGAATTGTGTTATTGTGTCCTCCTGCATCTATCTTTTGAATTGTCAACTTAGCTCTATTTGCGATGTTTTGCATCCAATCTAGGCCACTATTATCTCTGGCTTGGATCACAGCAAAAGTTCTGCTAAGTTTCTCACATCCACTCTTGCATGTGATCTGCTTGAAATTCACATATGACCATGCTGCGTCTCTGTATGTGATGCTTCTCACTTTGCCCATATTTTTTTTTAAGTTGGAGTCTCACTCTGTCACCCAGACTGGAGTGCAGTGGCACGTTCCTGGCCACCGCAGCCTCGACCTGCTGGGCTCTGGCGATCCTTCTGCCTCAGCCTTCCAAGTAGCTGGAAATACAGGCGTGAGCTACCACGCCCAGCTAATTTTTTATTTATTGTAGAGATGAGGTCTTGCCAGGTTGCCCAGACAGGTCTCAAACCCGCAGGCTCAGGCAATCCACTCACCTCAACCTCCCAAAGTGCTGGGATTACAGGCTGAGCCACCAAGCCCGGCTGCCCATATTTCTTATGAAAATATCCCAAACCTTTGGTATATCGCTTAAAACCCTGAGCAATCAGTTTTTGACATCTCGGTATCCTCATTTGCATGACTTTCTTCTCAGTCCCTTCATTCTAGACACATGGACAACTTACAGTCCTTGAGGGTAATCATTTTCCAAACCAAGACACTTGTGAGAGTGAAAGGGGGCACTATTAATAATTATGCCAGGCCACAACAGGTCATAACCAGGACAGTCCCAGGCAAACCAAGACATAAAGTCACCCTACGTTTCTCAGACAAGCCATACTCTTTCTCAAATCAGAGTCTGTGAATCTGATATTTTTCTTACATGGGATTTCCTTATCCTTCTCTTCTTTAAATCTCAGTTTTCCTCTGGTTTCACAGGTTAAGTGAGGTTCTTTCTTCATACACAATCGGAGCACCATTGCAATCCTTCAAGCAATTATTATTTCATTACACCTGAAATATAATTGTTTACCCATCAGACTAGAGTGACCAGCCCTCTTGGTCAGCCTAGGACTGAGGAAGTTCCTGGGACATGGAACTTTCAACGCTAAAACCAGGAAAGTCCCAGGTCACCATGTGAGAATGTTGTTCTCTCGACGGCAAGGAGCATATTTGTCTTGTTCCTCACCATAACCTCTGAACTTAGCAGTTTCTAATTAGTTCCTAATTAGGGGTCCCTAATGAGTACTTCCTACAAATTATAGATGCTGAAAAAATGTAGTGGCTTGAATGAGTTAAGAAAGAGAGAAAGAAAGAAAGAAAGAAAACAGAAGAGTGATGACTTTCAGATGGGTTAATCATGAATGCTTTGCATATGAGTTTCCACTTCGGCCTAAAGCATGAGTTACAGTTCTAGCATGAGGTTAGAAGAGTATTGCAAGAGAGGAGAAAACTCTCATTATAGTCCTTCTTCTCTTCCCACTATTAAGCACACCCGGGAAAGGATTTGAAGGGTTTTTCACAAGGTGACATAAGTAGCTGCTGCTGTTGAATGTGTAACTCACTCCAGAAGTAGTTGCTTTTTTTTTTTTTTGAGTTGGAGTCTCACTCTGTCACCCAGACTGGAGTGCAGCGGCTGCTCCCGGCCACTGCAGCCTCGGCCCGCTGGGCTCCGGCGATTCTTCCGCCTCAGCCTTCCAAGTAGCTGGAGCTACAGGCGCGCGCTACCACGCCCGGCTAATTTTTTGATTTATTGTAGAGATGAGGTCTCACTTGCCCAGGTGGGTCTCGAACCCGTGGGCTCAGTCAATCCACTCACCTCAGCCTCCCAAAGGTGCGGGATTACAGGCTGAGCCACCGAGCCCGGCTAGTCGTTGCTTTTTAATAAGAAAAAGAACTTTCAATCAGCTGATTATCCCATAATGGCAGATGTGTTGACCTGGGAAGGAAGAATATGGTTTGAAGATAAGGGAAATAAGGAAGAAGACCTGCCTTCACACTGTCCCCAAATACGTACTCTATAGGTGGGTTCCCACTCTGCCTGGATATCAGACTACAGGGCTGTGGGGTCCGAAAAAGCAGTGAAGTGTACAACCACATCAAAATGGTTTGGGCACAGCACAACAGGACAGCGGTCTAATTGTTTTCTCTCAAATTATCCAGACCAATTGGTTTGGGAGATGTTATTCCTGCCCACTGTGTTTCTGGCATCAGCACTTGGCAACAGATGAGAAGTTTGCACTGGGAGAGATGAGACAATCAGAAAGGCACATTAGAGCCCTGCAATTGGTAAAATGTTGGATAATAGAATTTTTGACGTTTCCTTTAGATTACATAAATTCAATAAATGAGAGTCCAAAATTCCTGTGAATTCAAGGCTCCTATCTATTTGATCCATGCTTGTTTTAGAAAAATCAAAGATTATTAGACAGAAAAAAACACATTTGATGTTTTATTTTGTAGATAAGGAAACCAAGACAGACTCAGGGAACTTAAGACCTTGACCACATTTTATAGCTATGCTGGGACCAGGACTCAACTCTCCCAATTCCAAATGCTGTGCCCTGTTTTCAATGCCTGCATTTTATTATGAAAACTTTTTTATCACACAGAAAAGTTGAAGAAATTGTACAGGGAACACCCATGTCCTTATGCCTGAGATCATTTGGGATGCTATAATCAGATACCTTAGACTGGGTAGCTTATAAACATCAGAAATGTATTGCTTATGGTTTTGGAGTTTGGGAAATTCGAGATCGGGACTCTAGTAGATTCATTATCTGGTGAGGATTCATTCCTCATAAACAGCACCTTCTTGCCATGTCCTCATAGGATGAAATGGGCAAGGCAGCTCTCTGGGGTCCCTTGTATAAGAACACTAATCCCACTGATGTGGGCCCCGCCCTTGTGACCTAATCACCTCCCATAGACCCCACTTCCAAATACCCTCACATTGGGGATTAGGTTTCAACATATGAATTTAGAGGGATACAAACATTCAGATCATAGCAACATACCACCTCTATTTCACAGTTACCATTTTAATATATTTGCTTTAACAACTTATTTTATTATATTCATCCTTTTCCTGAAGCATTTCAAAGGAAGTTGCAGACATCAATACACTTCACCTCTGAATACTTCAACACACAGATTATTATCTAGAGATTGATACTTGCTTATTGTTTTAAATCTAAAATGTATACACAATGAAATAAACTTGGATTTTGGCAAATGCCTGCATCCGTGTATCTCAAAACTCTATTGTGCTTTGCCTCTTTTTCATTTTCAAGATTTCAAAACATGCTACATTTTACTTAAATAATCACCTTAAAATTGCTTGTTGTAGTAGATGCATTTGCTCATTTAGGAAACATTTCACAGGAAATAGATTTGTGTAACGTTACGCCATAGTTTCAAAAGCAGACTTTATAAGAGGCTATGCTCAAACACTTACAAAGCGACTCTGTATAAGTTTTAATTCAAAAGAGATGAGCCTCAGGGGAATAAACGCATGTAGGAGAGGATGGCAGACATTCAAAGAGAGTATATAAGGGTCACAGAACCTTATAGAAAATGTTGCATTGTTCCCAGCTCAGTACATACTTGAGCCTCCTCAGGCCTTCATCTCCACGCTCTGCATCTCAAAAAGGCAAATTACCTGAAAATTTCCAACTGGGTGGGGTGTGGGCATAAGAAAAAGAGACCCCCCAAAATCACAAGCTCTTTTGCCTGTGCTGTAGGAATGCTCTATTTGACTACCACCTTTTTGTTGTTCTTTTTTTTGTTCCTGTGGAAACTAATCAGAAAAACTAGCACAGTTTTGAGAGACAGATGCTGAAGAATGATACTCCACACTCCCTTCACCAGCTCCCTTCCCACACATTCTGCAGGATGCGTGAGTTTGCGTGCATGTGCGCGCGCACACACACACACACACACACACACACACACATGCACGCACGCACACACCCCTCTCCTGATTGTGTCAAGGAGGCAAGAACAAATGACCAGGAAACTCCGTGGCTGAAACTGTGAGTAACTACTGGCTTGTTCCCAGCTCCTGGCATGATGGACGCTCCCTGGGGAGCACTGCACCCAGCAAATGAGAGAAAGCCGAAGCGCTTTAACTGCCAATGTTTTACGTCAAAAGGTATAAATCACAGGAGGACTTGCTGCAACCCCTCTGACCTGACACTGCCATGTGAGGTCTGAGGCTCCAGGGAACAGTAGCAAGCTCTTGGCAGCCAAGGGCTTGCTCCCCAGGTGATTTTCTGGAGCCAAATTTATGGGCAGGAGTGAACTTAGAAAGGCAACACCCTACTTTTAAAGCAGAGAAGGGGAAAGGAGGAAGAATGGAAAGAGGGAATATTCTGGAAGTCTTTCTGTGGGAGCTCCAGAAAACCATTTTTGAGAAAACAGAACATTTCAGAAACAGCTGAGCCTTCGGCCAAAGCAGATGGTCCAAAATGAGGAATGGGAGAGCAGTACAAATAAAATCAAATTGCTGGCTATGGAGGGACTGTAGGAACATGCTAGTGGTTGGGTTAGGTAGAAGTCCTTCAGTGTTGATCCTGCATTTAAAAAGCACACATTTAGACTTTCTATCTTGCCATCTGAGCATGGCCAGCCACCACTGACGGAGGTAGAAGCTAGACTCTTTTTTTTTGCCAGAGCCAGTTCAAATGCCCTAATGAAAACCTCTAAGTGATTAACATACAGAAGAAAGTGAATGGTGCCAACTTACTGCAGTCTTGGTAGTTTTCCTAATGATTTGAGAGAGCTAAACTTGTGGTTAGAATTCAAATCACCAGGCAGGAGAGGGGCCCTCTATCGCTTCTGGATAGGCCTGGATCTAGAGACATAAGAGCAACAAAGGAAACAATTTAAAAATGAAGCAGCACATTAAGATGAACAGGAATGCACATTCTCTATCCCTGATTACAATCAGAGCTGGCTATTTTTAGTGTATTTCTGATGAGTCTACTTCACTGTACTTCATACCAGAATGGCACAATGAGTGGTATTTGCTTCCTATTGGCCAGTCGCTGAAGAAATGAGTCTCCATGGGAGTGTGTATACAGAGAGTGCTGAAGCTGGCATATGGTAGATTGTTTTTCACATCTATCTGCAAGAAACAAACCTCTTTCACTAATAGCATTGTGCACGCGTGTGTGTGTGCGTGTGTGTGTGTGTGTGTGTGTGTGTGTGTGTGATCATACTCATGAACTGAGTTTCAATGATCATCTCTGTTTTCCAAGGAATTGGACATTTTATGGCCAGATAGTCATCAACTAAGCATTGAGCGAGAGTGAGTATTGAATATTTTATTTTTATTGGAGATACGTTTGAGGCGGGGAGGGAGCATTTGTATAATGTCAATCATAGAACAAAGAAACAGACGACCCCAACCCAACTCAGCAAAAGCTTTCTGGGTAAGGTGACAAATCTTAGCCCCACTATGCAGAGAACTAGAAATATCTCTCTTACTATATGGATTTAGAAATTGCAGTTTCCTAAAAAAAAATAAGTTGCATATTTCCCTTTATAACCTGATATAAAGTTCAGTGAGTTCGAATTTTACCTGCTTCTTCAACCAGTCATCCCCTACTGATCAAATGCCTACCACGAGCTTGATGGTACTGGAGTCTGAAAGGAGAATAAGGCAAGACCCCATTTTTCAAGGTTTTCAAGGAGTATACCTTCTTAATAAAGACATGAGAGGAAAGTATAAGAAACAAATCATGTATTAACAACCAGGACCAGTCATTACCAAGGAAATCAGACAAGATGTGAATTTCAGCTAGGGAAGATTATTTGAGGTGGAGAAGCTCAAAGATTATTGATCTTGATATTTGCCATGGACATGATCTTCAGTGACTCCTTTGTGTCCTTGGGGGGCTGATTTCCAAGACATTTTAAAGTAAGAATGATACCTTTATATTGAGACACCACCAAATTATGAATGTAGTTTGTTGACAATGCTCACTATTGTGCTTTCAAAGTGTACACTGCTTTTTTTCATCAAATGCACATAATTGAAGGGAAAGTCAATACGTTTTTTTAATTTTATTTTTTGACTGACAAGGCTTAATCTGTTCCATGCAATCTTTATCACTTAAAGTCAGGCTATCCCTGTCAGTACTTGCTAGATTCTTTATGGACATGGATAATAACTATTATCCGTGGAACAGTCCTGTGGTTAGGTCAGTACAGTCAATAATTCTCAAGCCTGGTTCTGTATCAGCATCTTCTAGGGAAGGAACGCCTTGAACTTGTTCATTTGCCTGGACATGTAGGGAGGATCAGTCGAGTGGTAACTTTCAGTGAGGTTTCCCATGGTCTTTTTCTGTCTTCCAATTTATGGTTTTAAGAGAGGCCTTTGGCAAAATTTTGATAATTGTTACTATCCTCTTATAATGACTCACTTTTCAAAGGGTTTTATACTCACAATTTTCTCTAATCTTTATAATTTTCCACTGGAGGGGGGAGGAATTGAGTCTTTTTCCATTTTGCCTCTTATGAAAGAGAACCCACAAGGCTAGTGAATCAGCTAAGGTGATGTACAGCCTTCTACCTATGCGATGATGGTCATATCCCAGTCTCCTGACCACAGATTTAAAAATCTCTTTTTATGACTTGTACAGGACATAGAACTGGCTTTTTAATGAATCCTGTTGACAGTTAGAATCAGGATTTGGAAACCAGATTTCAAATATTTTGACTCTCTGGTTAGTCTAAGTCAATTTAATTTTGATGCATATCTACCTGGGGCTACATCAGAGCTCACAAGTTTAAGGGCTCAGTCCCACAGAGTACTCCCACTTCATGCTCTAATCACAAGTCCCGAGCCACCCATACTTTTGACCAACTGCCTATTGATTGGGGGTTTCTATTATCCCTTCCTCAGATTCAGTAAGTTGCTAGAATGGCTCATAGAACCCAAGAAGGCATCTTGCTTCACTTTATCAGTTTATTACAAGGATACAAATACGTTGCCAGACAGAGAGGTACAAGGAGTGAAGTCCGGAAGGGTTCCAAATGCAGGAGCTTCCATTTCTGTGGAGTTGGGATGTGTCAGCCTCCCCCAGCATTTGGATGTGTTTGGAGCAACAGCTTGGAAACTCTCTGAACCCCATTGTTTAGGGGTTTTTATGGAGGTTTTAATCATACAGACATGATGGATTTTTATCAATGGCAACTCAAATGTCCAAATACTCTTCCCTCCCCAGAGGTTGGGATGTGGGGCTTGAAAGTCTCAACTATCTAATCATGCCTTGGTCTATTGACAATCAATCCCATTCTGAAACTATCTAGGGAGCCCCAGCCACTAGGCATCTCATTAATATACAAAAGACATCCAATGCTCCAGGAATTCTAGGATTTTAGAAGCTGTGTGCCAGGAATCAGACACAGACCAAATATCTATTCGTTGGTATATTACAGATTTGGATACATTAGTCCAAGATGACATGCAAATGACCAATAAGTGCATAAAAATTAGTTCAACATCTTTACTCATTAGAGAGATGCAGATCAGAACCATAATGAAACACCATTCCATACTTACTAAGATGGCTATAATATAAAGAATAGACAATAATAAATGCTGGAGGGGATATGGAGAAATTAGGACTCTCATTCATTGCTGAGGGTAAGACGGTGCAGTTACTTTGGAAAGGAGTTCGGTAGTTTCTCAGATTGCCAAACACAAAGTTACTATATGATCCAGTAATTTTACTCCTAGATGTAAACCAAGAGAAATGAAAACATATGTCCACATAAAAACTTGTACATGAATGTTCACAACAGCATCATTCACAATAGTCAAAAATTGTAAAGAACACAAATGCCATCAACTGATGAACAAAGACACAAAATATGGTATATCCATGCAATGGAATATTAGTCAGCAATAAAAAAGAATGATGAACTGATGCTTGCTATAATATGGATGAACCTTAAAAACATTATGCTAAGTGAAAGAAGACACAAAAGACCACATGTTGTATGATTCCACTTATATGAATATCCATATCTACAGGCAAATCTAGAGACTGAAAGTAGATTAGTGATTGCCTGTGGCTGGAAGAAGGTGGGGGAATGAGTGCTAATGAATAAGGGATTTCTTTCTGGGGTGATAAAAATGTATTCCACTTAGAGAGTGCTGATGGTTGCACAACTCTGTGAACTCATTAAATTGTATACTTTGAGTGAATTTTATGGTATATGAATTGCATCTCAATAAAGGTTTTTTTTTTTTTAAATCAGCAAATGATACCACCTGGAGTTGGGCCATCTAGACAACATATAAGTACATCTAAAATTAAGTCTCCAAGCACTGCATTTCTCATTTGCCCTCTGATGAACTTGGTGAACTGGAACTTGAGGTCAGCTCTCCTTGTAAATAAACAATGCTGCTGCTGTAAGAGCTAATTGACAGTGTTGCCAAATTGGTGGAGCAAGCCATCACTATCATCCTGAAATTAACATACAAATTACAAGAGTAAATTTTATTTGAAGAGTTTTCTTTTTTTTTTTCTGGACATATAAATAGTTCATTTCCAGACAAATATAATGCTTAGTATACCTGGAATAATCAACTACCTCCTAAAATTCACTTAATTTTTCCTTTCATACAAAATTTCAAATTAAGTAAAAAAATGCAGAATGCCATGTTTTTTGGGGGTTTTTTGGGGAGTGTTTTTTGTCTACTGGTTTGATATCTTAAACACATACGATAAGTCCTACTTACTAAAGGTACTGTGGATATTGGTTTTCCAGGGCTGCCATAACAAACTACTACACACTGGATGACTTGAACACCACCAATTTATTGTCTCACAGTTCTAGCGGCTAGAAATCCAAGATTAAGGTGTCATCAGGGTTGGTTCATTCTGAAAACTATGAGAGAGAGTCAGTGCCATTTTATCTTCCAGCTCTGATAGCCTCAAAGTTTCCTTGGCTTGTAGATGGAGGCCTCCTTGTGTCATCATACAGTCTGTCTTTTCCGTGTATCTGTCGCGATGTCAAATCCTGCTTGCAGGATTTGAGTCGGGGGTCTCACTCTGTTCCATAGGCTGGAGTGCAGTGGCATGATCACGGCTCACCATAACCTCCAACTCCTGGGCTCAGGCAATCCTTCCACCTCAGCTTCCTGAGTAGCTTGGACTACAAGCATGCATCACATTTGGCTAATTTTTTTTTTGTTTTGTAGAGACGAAGTCTGACATGTTGCCCAGGCTGTTCTTGAACTACTGGGCTCAAGCAATCCTTCCACCTTGGCCTCCCAAAGTGCTGAGATTACAGGCGTGAGCCACCAAGCTGGGTCTGTAAGCCGCAAACCCAGCTAAAAGTTCCTCTTTTTTATAAGGACATCATTAAATTGGATTAGGGCCCATCTATAGACCTCAACTCAATCATCTGCAAAGACCCTATTTCCAAATGAAGTCACATTCACATGTATTGAGTATTAGCACTTCAACATCTTTTCAGGGGGACACAATTCAACCCATAGCACTAAGCTACATACAAGGATTCATAACTTTTTTTTTAAGTAGGAGTCTCACTCTGTCACCCAGACTAGAGTGCAATGGCACACTCACGGCCACTGCAGCCTCAACCTGCTGGGCTCAGGTGATCCTTCCACCTCAGCCTTCCAAGTAGCTGGAACCACAGGTGTGCACCACCACGCCTGACTAATTTTTTGATTTATTGTAGAGACAAGGTCTCTCCATGTTGCCCAGACTGGTCTTGAACCCCTGAGCACAGGCAATCCTCTCGCCTCTGCCTTCCAAAGTCCTGGAATTACAGGTTTGAGCCACCGCACCCGGCCATAATTTTAAAAACATTCTTTCCACCTAGCTAAACTTGTAATTTTTATTAGAGGTGTCCACTGAAATGGGACCAGAACAGAGCATCCTTGTATTAATTGAAGTTTGTGTATATATTTAGTGACTCTATGTCTAGTAACTTTTAACAAAGAGCCACATGAAAGATCTCCAATGTTCTAAGTCTGCACAGAAAAAAATGAGAGTGACTATATTCTTAGGAAGCTTGATCATCTCCTGGTTTTGTGTCATTGCCCCACTCTTTATGGATTGTCAAGAAGTGTATGTGCTATCATTTCTTGGATCGTGTTGGTCTGCAAACCGAGGGTAAAGGGCACAAGGGTAAAATAAATGTCCCATTTTCACATAATTATTTATAAGAAAAATAGGTCTGAAACCCACTTCTGATCACAATCCTTTTGAACTAATATAATGAATGTGAGGAGTGGTATTTTTCCTTGGGCAATCAGTACTTTGGCTAAAAATAAATCAGTCAAAAATAGACAGAAAAAAAAAAAAAGATGGGAGAGGTCTATTAAGAAACCTAAACAATATTCTGTGGGATAATTCCTATCAGCACACAAGCATATTCTAAAGTCTCTCTCACACATTTATACATAACTTGACTTCAGTTTCCCTCCAGCTATTTTCTTGTTTCTCGTTTCTCTATTCCTTTGACAACAAAACTCCTTAAAGGAGGGACTGTCTTGCAGTTTTCCATTTCTTCCTCTAATCTCTCTTGAGGGCACTCAGGCTTCTAGCACCTCCACTCTTGTCAAGGTCCCCAAAGCCACATTTCGGAATCCAATGGAGGACTCTCAGTCTACCTCTTACTCACTGTCAGCAGGTTGGACACACTTGATCACTTTCTTCTCCTTGAAAGACTTCCTTCACTTGGCTTCCAAAACTCCACAAGCTGCCCATTTTCTCCTCCTTCACTGGCCTCTTCTTTTCCATCTTTTTTGGGTCCTCCTCATCTCCTTCTTAACTCTGAAGTGATTCATGCCTCAGTCTGTGCATTTTTTTTTAATCTACACCCACTCCCTTAGTGCTGTTATCTAGGGTCAGGCCTGAAATATCATCTTTTTGTTACTGACTCATCAATTTATATCCTCAGCTTAAACCTCTCCCTCAACTTCATACTCCTGTATCCAACCAGTTACTGAATGTCAGCACATGAAGTTTTTATTGGTCTCTCAATCTTAACATTCTTGAAGCTGAAATCTTTTATTATTATTATTGTTATTGTTATTATTATTATTAGTAGTAGTAGTAATAGTATAAGTAGTAGTAGTAGTAGTAATTTAGAGACCGGGTCTTGCTCTGCCACCCAGGCTGGAGTGCAGTGGCATGATCATGGCTCACTGCAGCCTGGAACTCCCGGGCTCAAGTAATCCTCCCATGCTGGCCTCCCAAAGTGCTCAGATTACAGGTGTGACTCACCATGCCCAGCCCAGAACCAAAACCTCAATCAGCCCTCTCTACCTACTCCTCCCATGTCCGTCAAAGGCATTTCTATCCTCCTGGTGCTTTATTCCAAAAACCTTGGCGTTGCCTCTTCCTTTCACATTCTATATCTAATATATTAGTAAATTCTGTTGTCTCTATACTAAAAAAATACCTAGGCACTAACTGCTTCTTACCACCTCCCGTCACTCCAAATCTTCATCATTTCTCATCAGAATTTTTACAAATATCTAATAGCTCTCCCTGTTTCTGCCTTTGCCACACTTCCTCCAAGTCTATTCTAAAACAGTAGCTAGTGATCCTTAGAAAATAGAAGTGAGAGTGAATTACTCCTCAGAACCCTCCAGGGTTTACCAAAATCATGACAACAACGACCTGGGGCTGCCACACTGTGGTCCTCCTCACTCGTCTCACCGATGTTATCTTCTTCTGCTCTTCACTCAGCTCCTGGAACACTGACCCAGTGCCATTCTCCAAACTGCCAGGTATGCTCCTACTTCAGGGCATTTTATATCTCAGTCCTCCCTGCTTGGAAAAGCTGTTGCCCCATGAATGTTCATGACTTGTTTTCCTAACTGCTTTGGTCTTCGCTCAAGTGGCATCTATTCAGTAAGGCCTTTCCTGCTCATACCACGTGAAGTCACAACTCTCCATCCCTGGCTTTTACTATTTCTCATCTCTGCTTTGTTTTCTTTATATCATACATCATCATCTGATATGCAATCTATTTTACTTATTTTATTAATTGTTTGTTTCCTCCCAAAAGAATGTAAGCTGCTAGGATACAGGGATATGTGTCTGTTTTGTTCATTATTGTATCCTCAGTGCCCAGAATGGTGCCAGACACATGGTAGGAACTAAGTTTTAAAAAATTGAATGAATGGCTGAATGGTTCTTAACCTTTTCTAGTATATAAAATATGAAGTATTTTAAAAATTGATGAAACCTATGGAAAAGTTTGCCAGAAAAAAAAATGCTATACCCACATAATTTGTGCTGAAGTCTAAAGCTAATATATCCCCTTAAATCCTTCCAGAGATGCTTTCCAGGCCCAAGAATGCCCAGCTAATCATCTCTGGCCTAGAGAAAGGAACAAAGTGCAAACCCAACTCTACTCTTGTTTGTCTGATTATTGCTGCTCCTTAATTCAAGATGACCTGTAGACTGAGGATAAAGGGCATGAGGAGAAAACAAATTCACCATTTCCACACAGTTTTTTATGAGAAAAATAAGAATGGAACCTCTTTTGGGTCACAGTCCTTCTGAATCAATAAAATGCACTGTCGGCGTTAAGATCTGTTTATTCATTTCATTGGGGGAGGAGTTTAATTTTGCCAGCATAGCTTTAGAAGGGTAAAAGTCATTTGGGGAAACCCTTTATAGCTCTCCACCCAAACTCCCCAAGTTCTCTCATATTTCTTTCTTTCCTTCTCTCTTCCCAAAGTGTTTCTCTAAATTTCACAAACCTTAAAAAGGAAACGACTACAAGGTCGTGCTTGAAATGTTTGTGCAAAGGGACAAGAGTAAAATTATTTTAATTCCTGCCTTTCCCACTTAAAATTCTGTAGTCATCCCCTTAGTAGATGCCCTTATGTGTTGAACAAAATGGCACATTTGTGGCTGAGAAGTTCTAAGCTAGCAGAATTTTGCCCTCAGCATTTCCTAAGGAAAATGGCCTCTGTGAATTAAGGATTTATGGGTGACCATGTTTCCACTAGAAGGATTGGAAGATCTGGACTTACATGCTGGGATCCTGGCTTGATTAAAGGCTGCAAAGAAGCTGATACAGTAAATAGTCCTCGCTATCGGTGGACTCATATTTCCTGCTAGAGATAAACCAAGCTTTGCGCTATAAAGCAATCAGTGAGCTCCGCAGTGGCTGATTCAGCACTCTGCCCTCTACTATGTTGGCACCTTCTGTTGGAAGCGGCCTCAAAATCATAAATGTTCACTTCAGAGTTACAGGATATGGGAGGAATTGAATCTAGGTGGGATTCGTTCCTTCATGTAAATGCTTGACCACTTTTCCCACATTACACTGCAAACAAACTTCTGTGGTTTCCTTTCTCTGAGTATTCACTGATGCCCTTTAACTGGAAACCTGGCTACAGTCTTGAGAGAAGCAGGTAGACTTCTAAGACAACTTTCTTTGGGCTGATCGAGTAGAAGGAGTGCGTGTGTTACCCACAGACGTCGGCACCGAGGGAGAGGGGAAGTCACGTGAACCATGTAACCTAATTCATTTACATTTGACTTTCAGATGTGTGGTGTGCCTCAGATCTCAGTAATTTTTCATGGTGGGTGGAAAGGCTAGTACTCTGAACTCACATTGCATAATGGAAATAGACAACAAACCGTGTCTGACAATCCATGTGGACACAGCTATTAACACTGTTTGGATTTAGAGCTTGCACTCAAAGTGTCGTCCTAGGGAGTAGCATCAGCATCCCTAGGAGTTTTTTGGAAGGTAGACTCTGGAGTCTTCCCCACCACACCTATTGAATCAGAACCTTAATTTTAACAAGATCCCCGGGCGGTTTGTTTGCACATGAACATTTTTTTTTCATCTGAAGGACTGTTTGTAAAGTCCTGAGTCCCAAACATGGCTGTGCATTGGAATCACCTGGGGAGCTTTACAAAAGACTGATTGATATCTGCGTCCTGAGGTCAGAGAGCCTGATTTTACTGATAGGGAGTTCAGTGTGGTTATGGTGTATTTTCAAAGCTCCCTAGGTGGTTGTCATGTGCAGCAGAGTTTCAGAGGCCCAGAGCAGAACCAAAATGTATCATGAGCATCCATGAATAGTTGAGAGTTGACAATTTTTTAAAACAGACTTTCAGTTGATCACCTGGAATTCTACCAGCCACAAATTTTCATTTGTGTTTTATCTATTTATATATTAGCTGTCTTCTGAATCACCAAAGACAAGTATGTTATAATCTATTTAGTTTACAGCTTTTTCGATTTTAATCTGCTTATTTGAAAATGGACAGATTAGCTTTGGTTTATATGATTTTTCTAGAATAGTCAAAAGACTCGCTTAATTGAATCTTATTTTCTAATATGCTATTAAAGGGAAGGGTGTAGTGTAAAGATTGTCATTTAAGGCTCCTATCAGCGGTAGTAATTCCTATTTCTCTTAAAGGAGCAAAAGCTAAGATTTCAAAAGGTTAAATAACTGCCTAAATTGCACAGCTGGTCACTGGAAAAGCCAAGGTTTGAATGTGGCATTTCAAAAAGCTTTCCCTGATTCTTAAAGCCCATACTTTTCTGTTTCTTCATGCTGTTTTCCAAAAACTTAGCTGTGTTTGATTAACAGCAACTTTTAAAAGAGCAGTTGGGATTTATTTTTGTGTCGTCTTGTACATTGTACAAATAGAAATGTGAGGCTTTTTGAAATTTTGTGTAAGCCATCCCACTAACCATCACTGAGTAAAGAACAGTACGCCTGAGGTTCTGATTTAAAATAATAACAGACAAACCAACAAAGAAGTTACAGGAATTGAGGATAATTGAGGAGCACAGGGTTTTGAGGTGTTTGCTAGGTGTCCTGGGCAGAGTAACTTGGAAGAATTCGCAAGAGGCAGGTATTTCACTAAAAGCTGCTGCTTCTGTCAGATGGAGGGAAGCGACAGAGGGAAGACATGCTATAAGAGAAGAAAGGAAAAAGGACTGATATCAGAAATACTAAAAGCTTCTTTCAGATTATATATAGCAGCAGATGGCGCAATGTAAAGGACAAGCGGATTAACTTGCTGGGATTTTTGGTGTCCACTTCATAGCCAACCGTAAAAGGCACTTAACAAAGCAGCTACTTTGTTAAATGATAGCTTCCAGAACATGCCATATGTGGTCACTGCCTGTCCTCGTTGCCTGATGAAGACTGGAATTGCTCTGTCTAAAAAAGCAGCTCCTTTCATCTGGTTGTTTTTCTTGTCCTTTTGAATTCTTTTCTGAGATTGAATTTGTATATATCCGAGAAGGACCTTGGCTTGGAAAACATTTTTGCTACCAATGATTTCATATATCTCCACAGTGTCACACAGAGATTGATCACAAAGAGGCGGCTTTGTTGATGTGTTGATTTCTTTACTGGAGATGGGTGTCTTCTGCCATCATAAAGGACTCTAAACTTTATACTGAAATCCTAGGAATGAAAAAAAGGAGATCTTGGTAGTTGAGTTTTGGCCCCGTGTTCTAATCATCCTCTCCCCTCAGAATCACCATGGTTACCAAAAACCTATAGAAACACATCTTCCTTCCCACCTCCCTGCTTTTTTCTGTTTCCCTTATCTCCCTTCAATTTCCTTTGAGTATTACTCTAACTTCCACTGCCTCTTGCTTTATCTTCTCTGGTCATCTTGATTGAATCTCTACATGATACCCTCTCTCTTGTTCCCTTTTTAAAATTTTTTCTTTCTTTCTTTCTTTCTTTCTTTCTTTCTTAGAGACAAGGTCTTGCTATGTTGCTCATTCGAAGTTTCGAACTCCTGGCCTCACCCTGGGGAAGCTAAGATCGCAGGCATGAGCCTCCGTCCCCAGTTCTCCTGCTCATTTTTGCTAATTATTATCCCCTTTGAAATGCCACTGCCCTCCATTACCTTTTTGATTAAGTCTTTTTTTTTTCCCACTTATTTGAAATTGTGATGACTAGTCCAGAGGCTAAATCAAAGTTGATTTTTATATAGTATATATTTACAAAAGATTTTCTAAAACATTTGATTAACAACACCACTGAATTCTAGGAGGATATTTAAAGTACAATGGAGTGTGAAGGGGTCTCCAATTAATAGAAGCACCATTTTAGATGTAAATATAAGTACAGAGTAAGACAAAGGGACTCCATACACTAGCAGTACTTCAGAGTAGGGCTGTGCTTTTGGTATTTGGAGTGGGTAAATTTTCAGTATTAGGGACTACTGGGGTTTTCAGAAAGTCTGGAATCTTTGGCTGTGCCCACCACATGCCTGTAGTGGCAACTCAGTCATTGGACAGTCAAGGACATTCACACAAATTTCCAAATGAAATGGTAAGGTTTGTTGTATTGTAGCATTCTCATTCATTAGATGAAAACGAAAATGGGTTCTTTAATACTGTACCATTATTTAGATCGACGCTCCCTAATTATTCATTCTGATTTTTTATGGTTACTGTAAAACGATTATACAGATATTCAAGTATGTCAGTGTCAAAGATCAAGTGCCATGCGGTTGCCACAAGAAGCGGCACCTAGAATATTCATTAATCTAGTTAAGATGAAAACAACTTGTCTTGGTCACATAAATTCTATCCTTTCATTCCTTCATTGAACCACACCAAGCAAGCCTAAAAGCCCATGCCTTGTAATAATTTATCACATGAAGACGATTTCTTTTCCTTAGGGTTTTAATGAAAATTAAACAAGTGAATGTGGGAAACCACTTGGAGCCACTTTGAACCCTGGCATTGTCTTGATTATATCTGGAAGATAATGGCCTACCCATCCCCAGTGCTCCAATATCCACAGCTCAGTGACTGTATTTATGAATTTAGATATTTGAGACCCTCTGTTAATTTTAGCATCAGCCTCAAGCATGACAAGTCTTCTTGATGTTTGCATGTAACACTTGCTCTTTTCAAAACAGGGGACACGAGTATAGTCAAAATTCTTATATGGTAATACTCCTGGAAACAACAACTCCATAAGGCAGAATTCAGGGTTTAAACTAGCACTTCAGCTGACCTAAAACCTAAACTGAAGAAAACAAATGAGTTTGATCATTATCCTTTCTTATGATGGCCTACAACAATTACTTATATACATTTTTGTTAAAATACTCTTACATGCACTGAGGGAGAGCTTGAACCTGGAGAGTGCTGAATAGATGCTTTTCTCTTGGCTTGGCCCTCTCAATAAAATGGTCACGGGATGCACAAAAAATAAAATACTCCTACAACCATTGAGAACAGAATAAAAAAAAATAAAACAGATCCCTACTATAGCAAATGGAATTCAGGTTAAAAATAAAACACACACACACACACTCCAGGTGCAAATGTGGTTAAATATGATGACAATTAAGAGCCAGAAGTGACCTCTGTCCCCACACAGGTAAGAGCGAATTTTTGAACTAGGTGGCGTTTTGTTGTGAGGTTCATAGAGCCTAAATGGGGTGCTTACCCACCACCCGACAAGGCATCTGTGTCTTCACCATGTCACTCTATTATTCCCTGCTGTGTCTGGGCTGCTGATGGGAATAAAACCTCTCATTTCCATGAGATGAGTCAACCTATAGTTCACAGTGGCCACATTCCTGGGAAAATGACTTGTCAGGAGAAATGATTAAAGAAGACCATGTTTGACTTCAATGCTGCCCGATTGGCGAATTATATTTTTAGAGCAATCAGTTTAAGTCCTACAGATTGAAATTGTGCTGGTCGCTAACTGCCTGGGTGATTTGGCATGAAATTTAATTTGCTTTAACATGCATGGGGGGTAAGCAGAGGGGCGTTAATTTCACATTTAAGAGTCGCTGCATTACTTTGAAAATAACTAAAATCTTAGTGTAAGTCTTTGCTCTTATTTTTCTTCTTTAAAACAGGCATGATGCTCTGGCCAAACATAGTACCCTAGTCTGCCAGTTAGGGTGAATTTTATCTTTTCCTATGTTTTCTATTCTTTCTCATTTTGATTTTAATATTAAATGAGCACTTATCATGTACTAGGCACTTAATTGATCACTTAATCAACATTCAGCACATTTGCCTTCCAATTGTATAGTTGAGGAAAGCTGGCCACTTCTGATCCTTACCTGACCTTTACTTTCTTTGCAAGGACAAAGGGTAACGCTATCCTATCGGGACAGTTTATTTTTGTTCTTTCATGTCTGCCTTCTCTGATGGAAACCCTGATTCACCTTGAATGTACCCATTTGCAAAGGAGAATTTTGGAATCAAAGGCTCTGTTTTTAAAATTTTGCCAGGTAGGGATCATTCCAAGCTTTCAAAAAGTAAGTTAGTCCTCAAAGTCTTATCATTGTAAGGGTATTTCTCTGATATAAAATCAAGGCTGAGCTCATCTGAAAATGCGCACACCGATAATGACAATAATAAAAACAACAATAAAGTGCTGCTGTGAATCAGTGTCTTCCCTGAACCTACATAGAAAGCTGAGATCCGTGAATGTGCCATTCTGTATGTAGGCTAATAAAATGTAATGAATATTGAAAATGCCTTATTACTTTGCCATGTAATCTGTAGGTAAACAGCTGATTTTCCAGTGGTCAAGATTCCTATCTAAATGTAAACTCAACTATATTTGGTCATTGGAATGCCAACTAGCCTTAGTCATTAATTCCTGCAGTGAGGCTAATGCTTGGTAGTTCCTGGGCTCTGTGAATTTGAATTGAATCCTAATTTTGCTTTTAGGTAAGTGTTTTCATAGTACATGCCATGAGTCATAAGCATTCTTTTACTAGGATGTTTTAGAACCCTATATATTTTTTCATATAGCAATTGTAAAGGAATGGTGCTTGGTCCCTAAAAGATCCTCTCTTAATTTATCACTCTGCATGATTTATTATTTAATAGATTATGGAAATATGCCATTTCTTGAAATGATAGTCAATAAATACTCTAAGAGATCTCAGGAGAACTATGTGCTTCATCTAATTAAGCTGTTTGAGTTTATTACAAGATGGATGTATCTTCAGTTGATGGTTATTGCATGGAATACCAGGCAAGAGTGATATTTTTAACTTATTTCTGACTGTGTATGTTCCCCCACTGTCATTTCCCACAAGTGATATCAGATCTAGAGGTGAATTTTTTTTTAAAGATTCTAACAAATGTGTTCCCTTTAGGGAATAGGGTTCATTACTTCTGATAGGAGACTTCATGCATCAGTGCTTGAGAAGATAAAATCTACTAAATGAGTGTTCAAGAGGCTTAAATGTGAGTGTGTCTTCTCCAAAGAAATCTAGTTAATCTTGTTCCACCAAAATGATCAGGTCCTACAGCATCTTTATCATGAATAGAGTTATCTTGCTCATCAATCATTGGCATTTCCCCTCATTTTCCATTTAGAATATCAAGCCCCTGATGAATAGCAAAATGGGGGGTGGAAGTGAGGTTAATTTTCAAGCAATAAAAGACAAAATTCAGCATGGCAACAGAACTGGAAAGCAGCCCAAGAACTACTACTATTTTCTTTCTTAATGGAATTATGTGGTATGTTGGCATAGGGATGATGAAATTCTTCTCCTTTGTCTAATATTGGACATACCACTCAGGTTAGAATCCTGTTACGTGTTCTCCTGCTTCTGTTATAGCCTATAATGTAATGGGCTACTGTATGTTCAGTTGCACTGAATAAATTTAAATTTTGAAATGTCTAGAACACAAGCATCACGTTTCTTTCTTTTTTTTTTTTTTTGAGTTGGAGTCTCACTCTTGACCAGCCTGGAGTGCAGTGTCTGCTCCCGGCCACCGCAGCCTCGACCTGTTGGGCTCCAGCGATCCTTCCGCCTCAGCCTTCCACGTAGCTGGAACTACAGGAGCGCGCTACCACGCCTGGCTAATTTTTGATTTATTGTAGAGATGAGGTCTCGCCAAGTTGCCCAGGCGGGTCTCGAACCCGCGGGCTCAGGCAATCCACTCACCTCAGCCTCCCCAAGCGAGG
>CAUYQG010243311.1:0-27296 GCA_963574415.1 Tarsius wallacei
ATAGCCAACATGATACTGCCACAGATGTATTGTAAATGATCTGAAATCTTTCATCCTTAGGGGGAATTCTTTCTCTAACCTTGTTCCCTTCTGACCCTTTGTGATCATCCGAGTGTGTGTATCTGGACTGCTGTCAGTCGAAATGACAGAGGAGATACCCAAGAGTTAGTAAGGAACAGAAGTGGCAAGCCGGACACAGTGGCTCACGCTTATAATCCCAGCCCTTTAGGATGGGAGGCGAGAGGATCACCTGAGCCTATGGGTTTCAGACCAACCCAGGCACCATGATATTCACTGGACAGCATGGTGGCACACACCTGTGGTTCCAGCTACTCAAGAGGCTGAGGCGGAAGGAGCACCTGAGCCCAGCAGGTCGAGGCTGTGGTGGCCGTGAGCGTGTCCCTGCACTTCATTCAGCCTGGGCAATGAGAGTGAGACTCCCACTCCTATATATATATATATATATACTTTTTAATCTCTCTTGTTTCAAGAATCTCTTAATTCTGAGGTCCCACCCCTTCATCCCCAAATCGTATTTGAAGTTGGGGTGTGGGGAAGCTGAAAGAGTTGAAAGATTAGCGACTTCCAAAGAGTGGGTTTTCATCCCTGGCTTCTGGGAGAGACGGGCGTTTTCTGTGTGGCCACGCTTATTTTGACTTGTGTGGGAGAAGGTCGGGCTGATCGAATTTCAGCGCCTGCTGTGAGTCATGACAGCACCGTGGATGGAGTGGCTGGGCTTTCCTGTAAAAGTCTAAGAAGGATGGACTCGGAGTAGCCGTGAAGCCCACCAAGAGCATAGGAAATGTGAATCTTGGGTGTGAGAGTTGCCGCCGCTGGGCACGTGAGGGTGTCAGTCCGGTTGGGCCCATGGAGCCTGGGCTGTGCCTGGCTGGAGCTGGGCTGGGGTGATGCTTCTGAAGGATTTCCACTCCTGCTCCACAGCCAGAAGTGTCTGTCTGTCCTTGCCTCGTGAGTGGCCTCCGTGCCACAGCACTCCTTTGATGCCTGTTGGCATGGCCTGCTGTGGGTTTCCTGTGGGTCTGTCTTGCTGACAGGTTTCCCTCAATGATGCTGAAATCCTTGTGAGGTGGCCTCTTTCTTTTCTTTCCTATTTTCAATGATTTACTATGTATTTTTTAATGCCTGTAGTGTGGAACATAGGGTAAATATTCCATGGGTGTTTAAAAAAATGTAATTTTTTTTTTTGAGTGGGAGTCCCACCTTGTCACCCAGGGTGGAGGGTGATGCACGCTCCTGGCCACCGCAGCCTCCGTCTGCTGTGCTCAGGCGATCCTTCCAATGGTTTGGAAGGACTGGCCCATGCCGTCACGCCCAGCTAATTTTTTGATTGATTGTAGAGATGGGGTCTCACCGAGCTGCCCAGGCTGGCCTCCAGCCCATGGGCTTGGGTGATCCTCTCACCTCAGCCTTCCTGAGTGCTGGTAGGATAGGCACCGACTACCACACCCAGCCTAAAATGATGTCATATTTTATTTTTGTGGGTCTGTTTGTTTTAAATGAATGGTTCTCTTCCCTTCCCCCCCTCCTTCTTCCCCTGGTGGTCCCTCTCTGACCGCCTCGTGTTTGCTTCTCTGTGTGTTGAGACAGGGCCTTACTCAGCTGTCCAGGCTGGAGGGCAGAGGAGTGATCCTAGTTCCCTGCCACCTTGACCTCCTGGCCTCAAGCCATTCTCTTGCCTCAGCCTCCCCAAATGATGGGATGACAGATGGGGGCCACCATCCATCTCTCTCTCTTCCTCCCATTCCCTCCTTCCCTCTCTCCCTCCCTCTTCCTCTGTCTCTTTCTACTTGTTTTTCCCTTCCCATTCTTTTATGGTGTGGATCGCAGGGAGAAACCCTGAGAAATGTGCTTTTGGCTGTCCTGGCCCTGTACTCTGACTGTGTCCCATGAAGTCTTGCCTCACCTGGGGAGGGGAAGAGACTCACCTTGGGACAGAACTGTACTTTATTTCCCAACCTTTAAAAAAATTTTTTTTTACTTATTTATTTATTTTTGTTTGCTTCTTTGTTTTTTAAATTGGAATCTCTCCTTTTTTTTTTTTTTTTGATAGAGACCAGGTCTGACCGAGTTGCCCGGTCTGGTCTCAAATCCGTGGGCCCAGGTGATTCACTCTCCTTGGCCTCCCAGAGTGCTGGGATGACAGGCTGAACCACTTAGCCCAGCCTGGAGTCTCATTTTGTGGCCCAGGCTGGAGGGTGGAGGCATGTTCGTGGTCTTGACTTGCTGGGCTCAGGTGACCCTTCTGCTTCAGCCTCCCACATAGCTGGAATGACAGGCATGGGCCACCGTGCCCCGCTGATTTTTTGATTGATCATAGAGATGGTCTCGCTGAGTTGCCTGAGCCAGTCTTGAACCCAGGGGCTCAGGTGATCATCTCGCCTCAGCCTCCTGAAGTGCCGGGATTATAGGCATGAGCCACTGCACCCTGCGTGTTTATTTTTTTGAGTTGGAGTCTCCAAGATGACAAGCGCCCCTGGCTAATACTTTCTTTCTGACATAATTGACATATATGTGTATAAGTATATTTGTATATGTGTGTGTATACACTCAAAAATAAATAGTCAGGCGTGTAATATATATATTACATTTTCTTTATCCATTCACGCATTTTTTTGTTTGTTTGTTTTTTCTTTTTTTTTTTTGAGTTAGAGTCTCACTCCATAGCCCAGACTGGAGTGCAGTGGCCACTACTGGCCACCGCAGCCTCCACCTGCTGGGCTCCAGCGATACTTCCGCCTCAGCCTTCCAAGTACCTGGAACTACAGGCATGCGCTACCATGCCCGGCTAATTTTTTGATTTATTGTAGAGATGAGGTCTCGCCTAGTTGCCCAGGCAGGTCTCGAACCTGGGGGCTCAGGCAATCCACTCACCTCAGCCTCCCAAGGTGCGGGATTACAGGCTGAGCCACTGAGCCTGGCAATTCATGCATTTTTGAACACTTAGGTAGATTCCACATCTTTGCTACTGTGCATAGTGCTGCACAATGTAATCATGGGAGTGAAGACAAGCCTTTGGTACGTTGAGTTCTTTTTCTTTAGATAAATACGTAGTAGTGGAATTGCTGGGTCATGTGGTAGCCCTATTTTTAGTTATTTGAGAACTCTGTCTACCATTTTCCATAATGGCTGTTCAAATTTCTATTTCTGCCAATAGTCTATGAGTTCACAAAGACATCTAAGATGATATCTTATTGTGGTTTGGTTTATGTTTCCCTGGTGACCAGTGTTTTGCACATTTTTTTCATACATCTGTTGGCCATTTTTATATCTTCTTTTGAGAAACATCCGTTCATGTCCTTTGTACATTTTATTTTATTTTATTTTATTTTTTTGAGTTGGCGTCTCACTCCGTCACCCAGACTGGAGTGCAGTGGCCGCTTCCGGCCACCGCAGCCTCGACCCGCTGGGCTCCGGCGATCCTTCCGCCTCAGCCTTCCGAGTAGCCAGAATTACAGGCGCGCGCTACCACGCCCGGCTAATTTGGGTTATTTTTCTTAACATAGTTGTTCTTAATTTTAGATGTACATTAAAATTATCTAGCAAACTTTCAAAGATTCACATGTCCAGGATCCACCTCCCCCATATATTCTGTTCAGTTGCTCTAAGATGGATCTCAGGCATGATATGCTTTGTGAAATCACCTCAGGTAGATCAAATTTGCTGCCAGTGTTGAAAATCATTGCAACTCATTGAAGATTGACATTCTACTGCAAGTTATTAAGGAAGTAAAATAATTGATAATAGTTGTTCAGAAGCTTTAAGTTTCTCTGTAACATTTCTTTTTCCTTCATGAAGCTATAAGTTTGAGACATGAACACTCAACATCCATGGTGAATGGCAGTGAAACCACACTCATAGAATACCAATTAGTATTCCATTGGGTACTAGCTGTTTCAGTTATATTTGTTAACAATTAGGAGAGGGTTGACATGCTGGGTGTAATTTCTATCAATCATGGTCTTTTCTCTGAATAAACAAAGTGCATGACTGACATTTGAGACACTTCATGATTTATCCCTGGCTGTCTTCCTATCTTTTATTTTCATATTATACCATACCTGATTCGTGTTCCATCTTATGTTACAATCACACTGAATTATGTTACAGTCATCCCAGGTCCAATAATGTACAGCTTTTATGTTTTCAGACGTTTTCGTATGCTGTTTCCTTTGTTTGGATTCCATTCGCCTTCCTGTCTGCCTACAAAATTTCTACTTATTTTTCTGTACAAAGACCTCTTAACGATGCACACTCTGAGTTAGAAGCAAAATATATATGTGTTTATATGTGTTATATACATTTTTGCTGAAGGAGGTATTATTGATTTTATCATATCCTTAAAAGGTTCTGTGACACCATGAACATTAATATCCATTTTTCTTCCTTATGATCAAAAGTGACACAGTGAAGGCACACTCTGAGACTTCCTTGTCTCCAACAGCGCTACACAAATTTCCTGTCACAGACACTCTATCCCAATTTTAGGTTTCCCTATCGCTTTACATGTCTCTCTTTTTATATTATTTGAATTTATCTTTTTGGGGACTGAAATCACACTAATGGCAGGGACAATATCGTATTCATCTTTTATCCCAGAGGTTAGATCTTATGGATTCATTTGTATTTAGCTGGGGGGAATGTTTAAACTCAGGTGAACTTGCCTGCAGTTTGAAGGCTTTTATGTGTTAAAGTTCTAGAGAAGAAACGCTTGTCATCCAACCATTATCCATATACTTCAATTTTTGAACGGTCATTTTCCTTCTTCAGTCACACTTAATGTGAACACCAAGAAATGAAACAACATTTTAAAAAAATCTGAATATATTGAGCTGTGATCATCTAGATTGACAGAAAACATAATCAATGTAGTTCTCTTTTCTTCTCCAAGAAGATCTTTTCCAAAATTTTAAACATATAAGTTCTAGAAATAAAATAAGTAAATAAAGCAGAGGGCAAGAAACTGTCAGTAAAATAAGTCAAGAAAATTCTCTATACCTAACCCTGAATTGTACCCCACAATTTTAAAATAAAAAAAGAAAAATTCTCAGAACTTAAGGATGCCTATTTATAGATTAAAAGGCTAGCACCCAGTTAAATAGATGAAAACAGACTCAATGCCAAGATACAGCACTGTGAAATTTCAGAACACTGGGAACAAAGAGAAAATTGTACACGTTTCCAGAAGGGCAAAAGTAGGTTATTACCTTCAAAGTTTTAGGAATCTGATGGCTTAATAATTTTCAGCACCATCACTATAAACCAGAAGACAATGAAGTGATGTTTGAAAATTCTGAAGGAAAACAATTTCTTATATGTTTCTGTTTCCACATCAATTAATAATCAAATGTGAAAGTAGACAAAAGACATTTTCAGACAGATGAGATCTCAAATTTTATCTCTGTGTGAATGTTTTCTTAGGAAGCTAATGGAGATTTTTTTTCTACCAAAAAGAAGTAAATCAAGAAAGACAAAAATGTGAAATGCAGAAAATAGGAAATACAATACAGGAGAGAGACAAATTAAATTCTTTAAAAGGTGGTGAAGGATGATCCTAGGACGAAAAATTTGAATCAGCCATACAGGGCGACCGGTCAAGATTGTTGTAGGGAAACAGCTTCCAGGAGAGTGTTCGTGAAGATGATAGAATTTGATAGAACAATTGCTATGAATAAAAATCTTTAGAGGAAATTTAAACAATTAGTAAAAATTTTTCAATTGAATTAGTAAAAATCAAAACACAGTTAACCTGGAATTCGACAACAAAATCAATAACATGAATACTTCTCAACAACGAATGGATTACTATAAGGAAATTTTGAAATACTTATAACTTGATATTGAAAATATAATAGATTAAACTTGTCAATAGCAGCAAAAGTGGCATTTCAGTAAGAATTTACAAACAAATGTTTCTCCTAAAAAGAAACAAGTTGAAAGTTAGTGCACTAGGTATCTAAAATAAAAATTAGGAAAATGCAGAATAAATTCTGCAAAATTAAGTGATGTGATAATGATGCAGTAAAATTTAATAAAGTAAGATAAAATCAATAAAGCCGAAATTTAATTCTTCGAAAATAATACAGTGTGCATACCTTAGGCAAAAAACATTAAGGAAAAGAGAAAGTACAAATAAAACTAAGAATTAAAAAGTATATATAGCTATAGATACTGCATAGATTAAGAAGCTAATAGAATATAATGAACACTTTATGGTAAAAATGTGAAAACTTAGATTAATTGAACACATATCTATAAATATATAACAAGAATTATGTAATCTAAATAGCATTATAAATACTAAAATAAATAAAGGTTTGCTCCTACCAATACAGCACTAGGCCCTGATTTTTTCTCCAAACAGAGCATTCCAATAAATACAAAAAGTTCTATAAAATAGAAAAAAGAAAACATCCTCAACATGTTCTATGAATCTAGCAGAACTTTCCTACCAACACCACAGAAAGTACACAAAATGATAATAAATGAGTCCATTCTCATTCCTGAAACAAATGGCAAAATCCCAAATGTAAGAAGATTTTATGTGGATTCTTTAAGTGTTAGGATGAATTTTGCTTCGCCTAGGTAGGTGCTGCTAATCTTGGACAACCCCCAAACAAATTCACATCTTGAGGTTTCCTGTAATAGACAAGAGTTATGAAACAGGCTGGCAAATTTGTGTGATAGCAAGACTGTAGCCCCGACTTCTTATGGACGCAAATTTTTGCTATAAAACAGCAAAAGCTCCCCTTGCTGTGCTCAGCTCCAAGATGACCTTTGCTACAGTTCTTTGAATTTGGAAATGGGGGCAAGTTTATTTTGTTTTATCCTTACCATGAAGACACAGTCCTATGAAATTGATACATTTCGAAAGAAAATCAGCTATTAAACCCCTTCCACTATGCAGACCCTGGACTTCGACCATAGTCTCTCTTGATATGTGAGGCTGATAGTTCATTCCTGTACTACCAGATTTTGATACTATTAATGTTTCTTCCATCCAGGATTTTTAATTGTTTTCATTGGAAAGATTGGTCTAAATAACTATGGCTGCCAGTATAGAACATAGAAGTTGGTAAAAAATTTTAGTCTTTTCGGTGGCAAACTAGCAGTAAATATTTTTCTGGTTTTTTTCCTTGTTCTTTTTTGTTTCTCATAGTGTCCTTTTTATTGATTTGGGCCCCTGTTGTTTTGAACACATCTTTAAATGAAAAAAAAAAAAAAAGGTTTTCTGGACCAACTATTTCCAGGCTATCTGTCTGAGGAAGATGCAGGGGAAGTGTTTAGTAGGAATTTTCTTTAATATTCAGAATTTTGCATGTGTGTGCATGTCTATGCATTGTGTTGATTGTATGAGTGTTTATTTTTTTCTTTGTAGGCTTCTTTTTCCCCTATGTCAATGTAGACATTGGCTACTCTAAGGCTACTTATAATGCAGAGTATTTCTCTTCTATTCATTCCAATAGTGAGCGCAAGAGTGGGTGCAGGAAGTTTGAGAGTTGATAATTGGCCATTTAAGTGAAGGAGGAGAAAGAGTAAGGCAGAAAAGGAACGTGAACGTAGAATGCATTATTGAACTACTTGTTGTTGTGGGCAACTGGGACTCAGTCCCACTGGGGACCTTTAAAAGAGTCACATAAAACATGCCTCAGAATTGTCCCTGAAATACGGGATGGTTGGAGCAATTACCTTCCAACTCCTTTCCGCTATGAGCTGCAACTGTGCACCAGCTGAACGAGTCCTCTTAACTTCAGAGAAAAACTTGAATAAGAGAAGCAGACAGATCCAGCGAACACTTGAGGGGGGATACAGGAAACCTACGCAATACCTGTCAGAGCTGCATTGGCAGTCAGATGCCGGCCAAGTGAAGGTGACATAGGGCACAATAATCTCTGGCGTATACACCAACGGATTCATTCTTAAAAATATAGGCTGTCTCTTGTACTTATAGGAACAACCTAGGACATGAGGAATTCCTGCTGACAACCGCACTTACCCTATTTTTATTGCTATGAATAAAATATTTTGGCTGTGCAAATTATGCTGCATTTCACCTGAGAAAAGTGTAATCTCCTGGAGATTTCTGAGATATACAATTGTTGGCAACCATTCTCAGATTCCTCTCTCAAGTATATTTAAATCCGTACTTCATTGGGGCAGCTTTTTCTCCTTTTTTGTTTGTAAATTAAAAAATTTCCTAGATTTTGCCAATATCTAACTTGACTTTTTTTTTTCTCTGCTATATTTGGGTTATTTCAGAGGGAAGAAAGTAGAAATGTCCATTTCTCATTTCCATTTTTAAGCATCAAATCCCTTAAAAAATGTATTTAATGACCTCAACATATTGGAAAGTTCCACTTCTTCTTTTAAAAAATAAGAAAACTCTTTTAAAGTGTACAGTTCAGTAATTTTTTGGTTTATTCGGAGTTGTGAAACCATAACCATAATCTAATTTCAGAAAATTTTCATCACCCTAAAAAGAAAGTCCAAACCCATTAGGAGTCACTTCTCATTATTCTTCACTCCAGTCCCTGGCAACCAACAATCTATTTTATGTCTCTATGCTTCAGATTGTCCCTGGAAGCATAGGAGACATAGGATTTGCCTATTAGAATATTTCCAATACATGAAATAATAGGATTAGTGTTTTTATAGATTGACATCTTTCACTTAACATAATGCTCTGAGTTTCCTCCATGTTGTAGAATGTATTAGTACTTCGTTTTAAAAATTAAATTTATTTTTTTTATTGTTGTAAGGACATGTAGCATGAGATCTACCATCTTAAATGCTAAAGGACACAGTACAGTATTGTTAATTATAGACACAAGGCAATACAGCAGGTTGTAGAACTTATTCACCTTGCAGCACTGAAACGTTACACACACTGAACGGCAACTTCCTATTTTCTCCTTCCCCCAGCCTCTGGCAGCAACAATTCTACTGTCTCTTCCTATGGATTTGACTATTTTAGGTACCTCAAATAAGTAGAAATATAAAGTATTTGTCCTTCTATGGCTGACTTTTTGCACTTAACATAAAGCCCTCTAGGTTCATAGAGGCTATAGTGTATAGCAGGATTTCCTTTATAAGGCAAAATAATATTCCACTGGATGCATACACAAGTTTTTCCTAACCCAGTCATCTGCTGATGGACATTTAGGGCGTATCCATATCTTGGCTATTGTGTGCTACAATGAAAATGGGAGCAAGTGTAACTCTTTGAGATTCTGATTTCAATTCTTTGGGATATATAATCATAAGTGGGATGGCTGGATCATAAATGGTGTAAAATGACTGGATTCAAAGAAAAAAATGAGGGTCTCTCATGCGAAGACAGATTAATTCTGTTTTTTGTTTGTTTGTTTGTTTTTTGAGGAACCACCATACTCTTTTTAAACAGCGACTGCGCTATTTTATATTCCCACCAATAGTGTATGAGGTTTCAATTTTACCACCTCCTTGCCACACGTGATATCTTTTGATTTTCTGATTATAGCCACTCTAAAAAGCATGAGGTGATAGTTCATTGTAGTTTTGGTTTGCATTGCTCTGATGATTAGTGAGATTAAACATGTTTTCATGTATTTCTTGGCCATTTGTATGACTTTTGAAAAAATGCCTGTTCAACTCCTCTATCCATGCTTCATAATTGGGTTATTTTATTTTGTTTTCTATTGAGTTGTAGGCGTTTTTTTATAATGATATTAATCTTTTATCAAATATATGGTTCAGAAATATCTTCTCCCATTGTATAGGTCACTTTTTTACTCTGTTGATTGTGGAACTTTTCTGTGCAGAAGCTTCTCAGTTTCATGTAGTCCCATTTGTTTAATTTTGCTTTGGCTGCTTGTACTTTTGGAGTCATGTCCAAGAATTATTGCTAAGGTCAATGCCAATAAGCTTTTCCTCCATATTTTCTTCTACAAGTTTTCATATCTTACCTTTACTTAAGTCTTTAATCCATTTTCTTTTAATTCTTGTGTATGGTGCAAGGGTCCAGTTTTATTCTCTAGGATGTAAATATCTGGTTGTATTGCACTATTTGTTTAAAAAAGACTATTGTTTCTACACTGCGTATTCTTGGCACATTGTCAAAGATCTATTGACCTTATATACATGGGTTTATTTCTGGGCTCTATTTTGTTCTACTGATGTATGTATCTATTTTTTTATGCTGGTATCATACTATTTTGACTATTGCAGATTTGCAATATAGTTTAAATTTAAGAAGTGTGACACAAGCAGCTCCTTAAAAACACATTCTGATTCCTGGATAGTTATTAAATTGGTGTACATTTGAGGGGATAATTTTGGGAACCATCTATTCTGTCATCTTGCTGATATCACTCTTCTGACACAATTTCCTTGCTTTTACTCACATACATTAATCTACCAGAATTATTGATTATTTCAAATACCATGTGAATGTAAGTATGTTTTAGGTTTTTTTCAGAATTTATTCTTTTAAAAAAATATATTTTATTTATTTATTTATTTTAATTATGACGATGTGGGGTACAATTCAGGGTTAGGTATACAAACACTGATTATGCAGGTACCCTTCTTGATGAGATATGTCCCTCCCTCCCCTAGCAGTTTCCCTCAACTGCCAATCCCCCCCCAACAGTTTCCTGTTACTGCCAAATGCTTTCTTATAGTATTATAGTTAATTGTTCAAGGTCCTCTTATGAGTAAGAGCATATGGTACTTTGTTCTTTGTTTCTGTGATAGATCACTGAGTATGATCGACTCCAAATCCATCCAAGTTGCTGCAAAGTTCATACATTTGTCCTTCTTTATGGCTGCATAATATTCCATTGTATATATGTCCATATTTTTTTTATCCAGTCCAGCTTTGATGGGCAGCATGGTTGGTTCCATGTTTTTGCTATTGTGAATAGAGCTGCAACAAACATATGTGTGCAGGTATTTTTTTTGTAGAAAGATTTGAGGTCCTCTGAGTATATTCCCAATAGGGGAATTGCTGGGTCCTATGGAAGGTCAATTTCTAGTTCTTTCAGAAATCTCCACACTGTCTTCCAAAGAGGTTGCACTAGTTTGCATTCCCACCAGCAGTGTAGAAGTGTTCCTTTTTCTCCACATCCTCACCATCATCTGTTGTTGTTTGTTTTATTAATGATGGCCATTCTTACCGGGGTTAGGTGGTATCTCAGTGTGGTTTTGATTTGCATTTCTCTGATGATGAGTGAGGCTCAGCACTTTTTCATGTGTCTGTTAGCTGCCCATATATCTTCTTCTGAGAAGTGTCTAGTCATGTCTTTTGCCTGCTTTTTAAAGGGGCTGTTTGTTTTTTTTCCTTTTTGGTGCGTTTGAGTTCCTTGTAGATCCTAGATGTTAGGCCTTTGTCAGATATACAGTTGGCAAATATTTTTTCCCATTCTGTGGGCTGTCTCCCTGTTCTCTGGTGGTTTCTTTTCTTTGCAGAAGCTCGTTAATTTGATGACTTCCCATTTGTCTATCTTATTTCTTAAGGTATTGGCCTTCAGTGTTCTGAACAGGAATTGGTTGCCAGTTCCAATTTCCATAAGGGTGTCTCCTGCATTTTCTAAGATTTTTATAGTTTGAGGTTTTTGTTTAGGTCTTTGATCCATTTAGAGTTAATCTTTGTGTATGGTGATAGGGAGGGCTCCTGTTTCAATCTTCTGCATGTGGTTAGCCAGTTTTCCCAGCACCACTTACTGAATAGGTTCTCTTTTTCCCAGTGGTTGTTGTTGGAGGCTTTTTCAAAGATGAGTTAGTTGAGGAATTAAGACTTTGCTTCCGGAATCTCTATCCTGTTCCATTGGTCTATGTGCCTGTTCATGTACCAATACCACGCTGTTTTGATTATTATAGCCTTACAGTAAAGGTTGAAGTCAAGTGTGATACCTCCAGCTTTGTTTTTTTTGCTAAAGATTGTTTTGGCTATTTATGGTCATTTATGTTTCCATATGAATTTCTGTATTATCATTTCCAGGTCTGAGAAGAATATGTTGGTAGCTTAATGGGTATTGCATTGAATCTGTAGATTGCCTTTGGTAGGATGGACATATTAACAATGTTGATTCTTCTTATCCATGAGCATGGAATATTCTTCCATTTGTTTGTGTCTTCTTGGATTTTTTTGAGCAGTGTTTTGTAGTTTTCACTGTAAACGTCTTTCACTTCTCTGATTAGGAAGATGCCAAGGTATTTCTTTTTTTGTGTGTACCTATTGTGAATGGGATTGTGCTTTTAATTTCGGTTTTGGCCTGCTTGCTGTTGGTGTAAAGAAATGCAACTTTCTTTTGCATGTTTATTTTGTACGCTAAGACTTTGCCATTTTTTTTAATCGGTGCAAGCTGGTTTTTGACAGATCCTCTTGGATTTTCAAAGTATAGGATCATATCATCAGCAAGAGGAATAACTTGACTTCCTCTTTTCCTATTTGGATACCCCTGATTTCTTTCTCTTGTCCAATTGCCCTAGCTAGGACTTCCAACACAATATTGAACAAGGGGGGTGAGAGTGGGCAGCCTTGTCTTGTCTCAGTTTTCAGGGGAAATGTTTCCAGTTTCTGTCCATTTAGCAATATGTTAGCTGTGGGTTTATCATAGATGGCACTTACTATTGTGAGGTATGTTCCTTCTATACCTAGGTTTTTGAGGGTTTTTATCAGGAAGGAATGCTCGATTTTATCAAAAGCTTTTTCTGCATCTAATGATATAATCATGTGGTTCTTGATTTTACATCTGTTGATGTATTTAATGACAGTTATTGTCTTGTGAATGTTGAACCAACCCTGAATCCTGGGAATGAAGCCTACTTGGTCATGGTGGATGATTTTTGAGATGTGTTTTTGGGTCTGATTCACTAGAATCTTGTTGAGGATTTTTGCAACTATGTTCTTAAGGGATATTGGCCTGTAGTTCTCTCAGAATTCATTCTTAATGTCCAAAATTTTCTTTGTGGGCATGTCTTAGCCTGCTTCATTTTTTAAAAATTACAAAAATATTATACACGAAAAAAATACAAAAAGATTATACATCTTGGTCTAGCAGTATGTATCACTTACACCAACTATGACAGCTATTATCACAAAAGAGAAACAGTTAAAAGTGGCAGTGAAAATGGGAAAAACTACACCTCCTATACACTACTGTTATGAATATAAAATGATTCTTCCACTTTAGACCACAGTCTGAATTTTTCTCTAAAAGTTAAAAATAAATTTCACTCAATTTCACTCAAGCATATGATTAGAAGAATTGAAGAAACTATGTTTACATGAAAAATTAAACATTAATGTTTTTAGCAGTACTATTCCCAATAGTCAAAATACTTAATATTCATAAGTAAGTAAATGAACAAATAAAATACGTATGAATATAATGGATTTTATTTATTCATTTAACTAATTTCACAATACAGTGAATCATTTTAACTAAAAACGTTAATAACATGTAAAAATTTTTAGACAAGCAGTCTTTATATTAGTTATTTACAACTTGAAAAACACTTACTGATAGAAATAGTGTTTAAATAATCAGAATGTAGTTGATCCAATAATACAAGTAGGAAAGAAAAAAATCTGCTCCTTTTAAAAAATGTAAGCCTGTAAATCCACAAGCTACTTCATATCATTACATATCTGCTATTTTTTCACTGTCTTAGCATGAAAGACCCTTTTTCTTTCTATTGATTTTAGTAGGTCGAGGTCTTCATCTTCAACAAGATTGCAGCCAGTTTGCTGTGTTTTATAGTTTTTTTGTCTCTCTTTTCCTCTCTTCTTTTGCAATTTGTTTTGTAGCGATATATTTTAATTCATTTTATTTTTCTTTTATTTATCTAATATAGGTATTTTCTTTGTGGTTACAGTGAGGCTATTTCGGTGCAGCTGGTCTTGATTTTTTGCTTTTCTGAAGTACTCAAACTTCTTAACTGGATTTTGGGCTTCTCATAAAGGCATAATGTTACTTATATTATAGGTAAATCTGTGTTTCTGTCAAGAAAGAAAGACTGGGATCTCCCACTTTATCATCTTGTTGGCATCAATTCTCAGTACTTCATTCTTTTCGGTGCCATATAATAGTCTATTGTATGAATATAGTGTATTTTACTTATTCATTTACTTACTTATGAATATTAAGTATTTTGGCTATTGGAAATAGTACTGCTAAAAACATTAATGTTTAATTTTTCATGTAAACATACTTTTTTCAATTATTCTAAGCATATGCTTGAGTGAAATTGCTGAATCAAATGGTAACTCTATTTTTAACTTTTAGAGAAAAATTCAGACTGTGGTCTAAAGTGGAAGAATCATTTTATATTCATAACAGTAGTGTATTGGAGTTGTAGTTTTCCCCATTTTCCACTGCCACTTTTAAATGTTTCTCTTTTGTGATAATAGCTATCATAGTTGGTGTAAGTGATACATACTGCTAGATCATGATGTATAATCTTTTTGTTTATTTGATTTTTCAGTATATGTGAGAATTTGGAAGACTATATTTTTGAAAGATAGTGGTTTCTGTTATTTTTGTTGTTTATTGCTTCTTCTAATACTGTCAGTTTTTGCTTCATCTATTTTGAGGCCTACTTTTTAGGTGCATGTGGTTTTATAATTCTTACATCTTGGTCATGGACTGAGCATTTTTACCATTATAAAATGTCTATTTTTGTTTTCAGTAACAATTTTTCTTTGATGTCTATTTTACTCTGTATTTTGAATACCTTCTCTAATTTTCATCTAGCTTCTTATTCTATTGTAGTCAAATGACATGCTAAACTTTGTTCTCTTGTCAATTATATGTTTCATATAGTTATCGCTTTTAAAGTCTTCTGCTTGACTTAGATTTTCTTTAGTTTCACTATGTCTAGAAAACAACTTTATTTTAATTAACAATACTTGAGAATTGGCATTTTGAAGATGAGGTTTTGTATTGTTCATTCTTTCTGGAAAACCATAAACCATTATCTTTTCAAATAACTTTTTAATTATTTTCCCCAATCTTTCCACTTTCTCCTTCTGAAAGTACTACTGATGAATGTTAGAAGCGCTAATTTTGTTTTCCATGCTTCTTAACCACTTTCCTACTTTCCATTTCTCTATCACTCTGTGAAGCCTTCTGAATAATGTTTTCAGATTTACATGCTCTAAATTGATTTCATTAGGAGCATCTAGGATGATGATGGAAGATTTTGTGCGGGGGTAGGGTTTGGCATTACGTACATCTGAATAGCTTCAATTCTACTACTTTCACAGTTGTGGACTGTTTTAAAAATCCCATGAGCTACATGCTGCCAAATAGTTGATTGTTTTAGACCAAATTTTAAAACCATATTTTGGACAATTTATTCTGCTTATGTACTACCAGTGTTTGTACGTAACCAAATACATATGTTGTTTTAGTGCTTTTAACTGTAAACTTTAATCTGGGCCAATTTTTCCCAAGAATGTTAACTAAATGGGATTTTATTCTCGTTGTGAGGTAGCTTTCAAATATCATAATTTTTTTCTTATTCTTTCTATATATAAATCAGCTGTTATATAAATACATTGCTTGTAGAATATATGAAATTAAGCTTTACATGTTTTATTTCTAATAATTAAGGCACTGTGATTAATCTCTGCTTTTTTTAATGACTGAGAACACTTCACCACAAGCAGCAATTCTGGGAATACAAGGTCAATTTTACCAAGTAAGCCATGTTAACAAGGCAAATCCCTGTCCCTGTATTTTTTTTTTTTTTTTACTTTCTTCAATTCTGTGTGCTACACTGATCCAGGGGCAACAGGAGAATTGTCTTCTGTACATGTCATTATTAAGTCAAGTTGGTGGATTGGGGTTAGCTAATTAAACTTGTTTTTTTCCTTTAAGTGAGACTTTAAAATTTTAGATTTTAGAAAGCTAATTCAGTATGATGAAAAAGCTGTGAGTTAGAATAATCAAATGTATTTAGGGTCAAATTGGGGTGAAAGGAAAATTCGTTATTTTAATACAAATATAATTATTATTTTTGTATTTTTCTGTTCACTTTCTACCATGTACATATTGGATTTTATATAGCAATTATTACATTATATGTGATATAGATGTGGCTTTTTGATTAATATATAGATTAGTGACATGTTTATACAGATGATAGTGACAATTTTGAAAGACAATATGATATTCCATAATGGGATGCTTATTATTTTTTGCTGTTATAGTGACCATTATGATTACCTCCTTCTTATAGATATTTTTTCAAATTTGTGTTATTTCCTCAGGATGTATCCTCAGAAATGCGTTTACCAGATAAATAGGGTGCATATATTTTGTAATAACAATTACATATTTTTAAGTTACTTTCTGAAAATTGTTTACCAATCTACATTGATACCAGATGGTACTGAATATTAAGCTATTTTTGTAGTTACTCAAAATTTTACCACTCAGATATGACTGGCAATATTCTGGTGTATTTTCTGCCTTCTCATCTGTTTATTTTTCTTAAATTTTTACTCACCCTTCTCTCCTCTCACCTTCTTTTTTCTATATCCATTCTCCCTGTAATTTCTTTCCCTGTCTCCTTTTGTGATATAGGCTTTGAAAATAAATATGAATTTTTTTATGTTCAAACTTATTGTAAAATTAAACTAAGAAATACAGCAGTGTTTTGGACTTACAAGAAAGACATGTTAAACACACATGCACACAAACACATATACAAATATAATGTGACTGAATTTTTCTAATTTGTTTATATACTAGTTAGGAGAGAAATTAGTTTGATGATAATAAATGCATATAAACCATAACAGTGGATTAATCTGTGGTAGCTAATATTCAAGAGAAGGGAAAATAAAGGGCAAGGGTAAACAAAATATGGTTTATGAAGAAATAATTCACTACATTTTTTTTTCATGGAACTTGATTGATGTTTAATAGAAAGTTCGATATATCACATGTAATCTATTTTTCAATAATCAGGTACTATTACAAAAGGAACTATTAATACTAGTTCAAAATATTGTTATTCCACTGTTGGGCTTAAGCTGTAAGCATTTTGGAGAACACTGAACCAGTAGAACAGTTCAAATTGTTGGTATTTATTGTTTGGCTCATGGGATCACAGTTGTTATTTTTCATTAGAGATGGCCAATTTTTAATCCATTGTGTAATTGGATCTCTCTGTGTTCTTTGGATATTTTGATTACTTTCTTTTCAAGCAGTGTTTTTCTCTGTTTTCTGTCTTGATTAATGACAACATATTATCACCAAGGTCAGAAACTCAGAATTGATTTTCAATTCCTTTTGCACCCATTCACAAATGGTCACTGTATTAGTTTTCTATTGTTACTGTAACTAATTAACACAAACTTAATGGTTTAAAAGAAGATAAATTTACTGCTTTACAGCTATAATGGTTAAAAAATCCAAAGTGGGCCTCACTGGGTCAAAATCAAAGTGTCAGCAGGACCATGGTTTTTTCTTGAAACTCTAAGGGAGAGTTAATTTTCTTGCCTTTTTCAGCTTCTAGATGATGCTTAGACTTCTTGCTTTGTCTTCAAAGCAAGCAATGACTGGCAGAGTATTTCTCACACTTCATAACTTTGACTCATGTCTATAGTCACATATTCTCCTGACTCTGACTCTCTGGTTCTCTTTCACGGTTTAGGACCCTTGAGATTATATTGGACCCACATGGATAATCCAGTATAATCTTCCTATTTTAAGGTTAGCTGATTTTCAATCTTAATGCCCCCTGCAACCTCAATTCCTTGTGACATTCAAGATGACATATTCACAGGCTCCAGAGCTCAGGATATAGACATCTTCAGCCATCATAATTCTGTCTATAATTGTCAATGAATCATCTTTTACAATCTCCTGAATGTATCTCCTACCACATTCTTTCTGTTACCACATTAGTTCAGACTTTATAACTTATTCCCCCTATTAATGGGAAACATACCAAAATAACGTGTTTCCATATATCTTGTAATTGTCTCTTCTAGTTTATGTTTTACACAGCTTCAGGGTTAACATATTAGAACAAAAGTCTTATTATGATGATCTCTACTTGAAAACCTTTAGTATAGCTTGCAAAATCATTTACAACCCAACTTCTGCCATCCTCCTTCCTCACTCAATGATGTAAAACTATTTGCCTTTCCTTAGATATGCCATGCTGTGACCTTACCTCTTTTTTTCTGAATATTCTTCTTGAAACATCTACTCACTCCAACTGTTTTATTTATCTGTCAACATCTTTTCCTCTTTTGTCATCCATCTCAAATATTTCTTCTTGCATATGGCCCTATCAGTTACTCCGTATGTCATTTGTGTTCCACTAGCTTTTTAGTGTATTCATTTACTCTTATCAGAATGCGCTATAATGATTTTCCTCCACTGATCTATGTGCTTCCTGAAGGAAGGGGCCATGTCTTACTCATATTTTCTCCCTGAACAATTATCATGGGAACATGTACGAGTATGTGTTATGTACATAATAGTAATGTAGTTTCTGTTGAATAGAATTTCTCTTTCAATCTCTCAAAACCTTGATTAAAGATAAGTATTAAAACACAAAAACATCTGGGACCTGAGAAGTTAAGTAACTTCTTCCATCTCCACAGCTAGGATGTGGTTGAGCTGAGTTTTAAAACAATGTCTCTGTGATTCCTAGGCCTAGATAAGTTCAATCTGAGCAAGAAAAAACATTTATGATCTTAGTAGGAGCTGAGCTAATATTTATAAAAACCTAAGGATTAATTATACTCTCAGTGTGATTCTCAATCTCAGGAATATAAATTACCATGCCTCGGTGCTGTAGGCCTTTGTCTGAAACTGTGAAATACTGAAGAATAGTAAAAGCTACTCTACAAAAATTAGAAGCATTTAATATCCAGTTTTCATCTTTCAGGCCATACTTTACAAACCAGTACCACATTTACTTCAAGTCTCAGTTATTCATTCATTTTCAATAAGTATTCAATATGTATTGAGAATACACATGTCAAGGGCTATGCAATGAGAAGGACAAAATCAGACTGTGTTGTCTTTGTTCTTATAATGGAAGATAGGGACATGCATTTTTCTGATAGCAATATAGTGTGATGAGTGCTACTATAAAAGAAGCATAGCTTGCTGTGCAAGTATATACAAAGGTCACCTACCAGATGTTGGTAGTGGTCATAAACATTGTCAGGAATAACCCAGGGAAGAATTGGACAATGAATCAGAAAGTTGAAATATAAGAATAGTAATCAAGATAAAGCTAGGTTGCAGAAAATGGGACAGGAGTTAAAGTTTGAGTGAAGGCAGTAGCAAGAGTATGCACCAAGGCTTTGTGTCCAAGAGCGTTGGCACATGTAAGTAACTGAAATGTTAATTTGATTATGAGAAGAGCATTTATTTAAAGAAATTATTTCTGATATAACCAAATGCAGAATTACTCTTGACTGAGTGCTTAAGGTGAGTTTATTTAGACCAATTGATATACTTACAAAGTGAAGAATTAAATAAATCTTATGGATAGCTTGTCTACTCGATTCCATATATATTTGATAAGCTTCAAAATGCTGGCTCCTCATCCCTATGTTTATTAAAAAAATTAATCTCACTTATTTGCTGTTTCTATGTCACCAAATCCTAAATATTATGTGAGGAAGCAAAACCTTGGAGGGGGTGGTGGTGATTGCAATAGTGGAATTGAAGGATTATATCATAATTAACTTTACTTGCCAACATCTTTATTGCTTCCTTTCTACCTTGTTTATCTTGTTCATATGCCACATTCCAATTACCTTTTATCCTTGTTTTTGTTTCTTGATTTTGCTTTTGTTTCCTCCAACTACCATAATTTCCTACTGAGTAATGAACAGCCAGTCTATTGTGCATGAGAATAAGGAAGGAGAGAAAAAATAGATCTCTTTTATTTCTCCATCTTATTATTATTAATAATGTTTGCTGGTTTTTTTGATTACCCAAATAATGAAGCATAAAAATCCATAGGCCTAGCTAGACCAAGTTATATCTTAGTTAGAGGTATAAGTCTGAAAAGCCAACAACACCTTTTATCAACTGGGTTTTTCGAGGTTTCCTTGTTACACGGAACAAGATATCTCAAACCTAAGACCTGGAGTGTACATTACTAAATTGTGTTGGAAATGAAATGGGCAGAAAAATTTCTACTGTTATCTGGACTGCAGGATGTCATGGGACATGCCAACTTTATATTACTTATTTATCTTCTATAGCAAAATGACGAACCCTTGATAATGAGGAAATATAACATTATGGAGCCAATTAAGTATAATTATGCTTTTTCTTTGACCATTTTAAGATAGAAACCTTTCTTAAATTGAGATTATAATATGTTTTAAAAAACATGCCTACCTTCCCCACCCAGAGAACACTTTGTGGTCAAGGAAAAATGTAAAGTAGAATGCCACCAGAACAAGCACCTAGCTCGGGATGTGCTGTCCTTCAACACTAAGACTGACACTTCCCTCTACCATGCAGAGATACAATGCATTTGGGAGGCACCAAAAAAAGGTAATGTCATAACAAGCACTAGTCTTAAGATATGACAAAAGATATGAATAGACACTTCTCAAAAGAAGACATACGAGCAGCCAACAGATCCATGAAAAAATGCTCAGCTTCACTAATCATCAAGGAAATGAATATTAAAACCACACTCAGATAACGCCTAACTCTGGTCAGCATGGCCATCATCAATAACTCAAAAAACAACAGATGCTGGAGAGGATGCAGGGAAAAGGGAAAACTTCTACACTGTTGGTGGGAGTGTAAACTAGTACAATCTCTGTGGAAAACAGTTTGGCGATTCCTAAAAGATCTAGAATTTGACCTTCCATAAGACCCCGTAATCCCCCTACTGGGAATATACCTAAAGGAACTCAAATCATTCTATGAAAAAGATATCTGCACTTGCATGTTTATTGCAGCATTATTCACAAGAGCGAAAACATGGAACCAACCGTGCTGCCCATCAAAACAGGACTGGATTTTAAAAATGTGGTATATATGCAAGATGGAATATTATGCAGCCATAAAGGAGGACAAAATTATGAACTTCACAGCAACTTGGATGAACTTAAAGTCTATAGTACTGAGTGATATATCACAGAAACAAAGAACTGTGGACCCTGAACAATTGTCATAATACTATAAGAAGGTGATTGGCAGTAGTGGGAAACTGCCAGGGGAGTGGGGGGCACACTTCATCAATATGGATACCTGATCTCAAATCAGGTGAATTGAGGACCAAAGTGAGGCCCAAACTTTACCTGTACAATGACCATTTGTATACCTAGCCCTGAATTGTACCCCACATCTTTAAAATAAACAATTAAAAAAGTAAAAAATAAATTATAGAAATTGGTCAAGTAGTCCACAGGAAGAGACAAAAACAGAAAACAAGACAGAGGGAAAAATGGAAAATAAATAATAAAATGACAGATTTAAATTCAATGCTATCAATAATTACTTTAATGAAAATGGCTTAAATATGTAAGCAAAGATGGAAATTAGCAGAGTAAATAACAAAAATACAAGCCAGCTCTTTTGTAATAATAGTCTCACTTCAAATTTAATGGACATATGTTGGAAGTAAATTGAGAAAGATATTTCGTGTGATCATGAATCAAAGAAAGTAGGAGGGTCTATATTAATAGCAGATATAGTTAACTTTAGTGCAAATCAAATTAATAGAGACAAAAGTCATCACATGATAATAAAATGCTCAATTCACAAGGATGACATAATGAGCTAAATGTATATGCACCAAGCAAGAGAGCTTTAAAATGCATGAGGCAAAAAACTGATAGATCATAAATTCACAATTATAGCTGATGTCAACATACCTTTCTCACCAACTGACAGAATCACTAGACAGATAATCTGTAAGGGTATAGCAGATATGGATAATATACTTAACTAATATGTCCTGTTATACAAGTACAAAACACTCTACTTAATAATAAAATAATGTACATTTTTTTCAAGTGTCCATGGAACATTATTTAAGATAGAACATACTTTGGGCCATAAAACAAACCCTAACAAGATTAAAATTGTTGAAATAACACAGAGTATGTTTTCTGACTCTAATGGAATTAAATAAAAACTCAGTAATAAAAAGACAACAGGAAAAATCTCTGAACAGCGTAAAATTAAACAACATACTTCTAAATAATCCATGGGTGAAAGAATAAGTCTGAAAAAATATTTAAATGTAAAACTGGATGAAAGTGAAAATGAAGCATATGGATATATGTGGGATGCTGCTAAAGCAATGCTGATAATGAAATTTGTAACACCAAATGCTTATATTAAAAATGAGGAAATTTCTCAAGTCAACAATTTTAAAATTTCACAAGAACCCACTAAAAGCAAATATACCCGAAGCAAGTAGAATGAGGAAAATAATAAGTAGAAGTTTAGAAACCAATAAAATGGAGAACAGGAAAACAGTAAAGAAAATAGATGAAACAAAAACATAGCTCTTTAAAAATAAGCAATAAAATTGACAAACTTTTAGCAAAACTGACAAAGATTAAAAATAAAAAAGAAAAGTTCACCACTACTAGGAATAAAACAGGGAAAACCAGTATAGATCTCACAGAATGAATAAGTAATATATGGATACTATGAACAAATAGACTTATAAATTTGACTACTTAGAAAAAATAAACCAATTCCTTGAAATTCAAAAACTATCAACACTCAATTAAATAGAAAAAACAATCCAGAATAGTCATATTATTATTAAGGCAATTGAATTAATAATTTTTAAAAATTCGAGAAAAGTAAGTTTTGGACCTAAATGGTACCATTGGAATATTTTACTAATTATTTGAAGAATTAACACTAATTTTGCATAATCTTGTCCAGAGAAGAAGAAAAGAATACTTCTAAAGCTGTTTCATGAAATCAGTACTACCCTAATACCAAAGCTATACAAAAGCAATACAAAAAAGAAAAAAAAAAAAAGAAAATGATGCCACTTTTAAGCCTAGATACAAATATTGTAATTAAAATATTTGCAAATAGAATTCAGAGATATATAAAAAGCATTATACACTGTGATCAAATAAGATTCATTTCATTTATGTAAGGCTGATGCAAAAATTTGAAAGCTATGTAATCCAAAAAGCAGTCATACAATGTTACACTCAGAAGTAGTTGCTCCACATTCTAGCCAATATTTTGTGCTATTAGTCTTTTAAAGTTTGGCCACTATAATAGATGTGTAATGGTATATCATTGGTTCAAATATGCATTCCCATCAAGCCCTGTAATGATGTACACCTTGTGTATACTTCTTGGACATCGATAGATTTATTTTTGTGACGTGTCTATTTAATTGATGAGTTTATTTTCTATTAGGTTGTTTGTATTTTTATTTCTATTGGGTTGTTTCCATTTTTATTTTTATAGTCTTGTATTGTTATGGATATTTTATTATATTTTTATTTAGTTCTTTATATATCTGGATACATGCTATCTATTGATTATATATCATCTATCTCTGTTACATATATATGTAACAGAGATAGGTGATATTTATTTTGTTTGTTTGTTGGTCTGAAAAATCTTTCCTTCCAGACAATGAGTAACCTAGCACTTTCTTCTTTTCTTTTTATTTTGTTTTATTTTGTTTTCATTTAAACCGCTTTAGGGGTACCATTCTTTATGTCTTTGTGGATCTCTGGTTTAGTATCCACTTAAAAGTGAAAACACGTGGTGTTTGATTTTCTGTTCCTGTGTTAGTTCACTTAGGATGATGTTCTCTTATTCCAACCAAGTTGCTGAAAAAGACATTATTTCATTCTTTTTGATGACAGAATATTATTTCGTAGTGATTATATACCAAATGATGATGATCCACAAATCGGTTGATGGGCATTTAGGTTAATTCCACATCTTTGAAATTGTAAATTATGCTGTGATGACCATGTGGTTTCAAGTTTTTGCTTTTTTAAACATCTGTTCCTTTGGGTAGATATCTAGTAGTGGGACTGCTGGATCAAATGGTAGATCTACTTTTATTTATTTGGGCAATCTCCATACCAATTTCCATAGAGGTTGTACTAATTTACAATCCCATTAACAGTCTATACATGTTCCCTTTTCTCCACATCCACACCAGCATCAATAGTTGTTTTGTTTTTGTTTTTGTTTTTGTTTTCCTTTTTTAATGATAGCCGTTCTGACTGGTGTATGGTGGTATCTCATTGTGGTTTTGATTTGTATTTCCCTGATGATTAGTGAAAGTGAGCATTTTTAAAAAGTGTTTGTTGGCCATTTGTTTATCTTCTTTTGAGAGATGTCTGTTTATATCATTTGCCCACTTTTTAATGAGGTTATTTGCTTTTTTTCATACTGGTTTGTTTGAGCTCTTAATAGAGTCTGCAAATAAATTCTTTGTCAGATGTATAGTTATATCTTCTCACATACTGCTTGTTGCCTATTTGTTCTACTGTTTGCTGTGCAGAAGCGTTTTAGTTTAAGTCCCACTCATTTATTAATTAATTTATTTTATTTTAAATATGTGGGGTACAATTCAGGGTTAGGTATACAAATAGTCATTATACCGGTAAAGTTGGGGCCTCACGTACTTTGATCCCCACTTCACCTGGTTTGAGATCAGGTACCCTTATTGATGAAGTGTGCCCCCCACTCACCTGGCAGTTTCCCACTACTGCCAATCGCTTTCTTATAGTATTATGATAATTGTTCAGGCTTTGCTTATGAATGAGAGCATTTGGTATTCAGTTCTTTATTTCTGTTGTAGATCACTGAATATTATAGACTCTAAGTCCATCCAAGTGGCAGTGAAGTTCATAAGTTTGTCCTTCTTTCTGGTTGCATAATATTCCATCATGTATATGTACCACATTTTTTTTCGCCAGTCCACTTTTGATGGGCAGCACTGTTGGTTCCATGTTTTTGCTATTGTGAATAATGCTGCAATAAACATGCATGTGCAGGTGTCTTTTTCATAGTGTAATTTGAATTCTTCTGAGTATATTTCCAGAAGGGGTATTGCTGGGTTGTAAGGGAGGTCAATTTTTAAATCTTTTAGGAATCACCACATTGTTTTCCACAGAGCCTGTAATAGTTTACAATCCCAATAACAGTGTAGAAGTGTCCATTTTTTTCCCACATCTTCTTTAGCATCTGTCGTTTGAGTCATTGATGATTGCCCTCCTGACTGGAGTTAGGTAGTATCTTACTGTGTTTCTTTGTTTTTTGTTCTTTCATCTTTCTGCTGCAATTGACCCTTTGTTTCTTTTAATTTATTTTTATTTTAAAGATGTGGGGTACAATTCAGGGTTAGGTATACAAATGTTCATTATGCAAGTACCCTTGTTGATGAGGTGAGCGCCCCGCCTTCCCCAGGCAGATTCTCACTACTACCAATCCCGCTTCCCCGTTCCACTCCTGGCAGTTTTCTGCTACTGCCAATCCTTTTCTTATAGTGTTACAATAATTGTTCAAGGTCCAATTATGAGTGAGAGCACGTGATACTCAGTTCTTTGATTCTGTGATACATTACTCAGTATTATAGACTTTAAGTCCATCCAGGTTGCTGTGAAGTTCATAATTTTGTTCTTCTTTATGGCTGCATAATATTCCATCATGTATATGTATCACTTTTTTTATCCAGTCCTCTTTTGATGGGCAGCATAGTTGGTTCCATGTTCTTGCTACTGTGAATAATGCTGCGATAAACATACATTTGCAGGTGCCTTTTTTATAGAGAAATTTGAGTTCTTCTGGGCTTATTTTCAGTAGGGGAATTGAGGGGTCGTATGGAAGGTTGATTCTTACATCTTTTAGGAATCGCCACACTGTTTTCCACAGAGGTTGTACCAGTTTACGCTCCCATCAACAGTGTAGAAATGTTCCCTTTTCCTTGCATCCTCTCCACCATCTGTAGTTTTTTGAGTTATTGATGGTAGCCAGCCTGACTGGAGTTAGGTGGTATCTCAGTGTAGTTTTAATTTGCATTTCTTTGATGACTAGTAAAGCTGAGCATTTTTTCATGGATCTGTTGGCTGCTTGTATGTCTTCTTTTGAGAATTATCTATTCATATATTTTGCACACTTTGTAATGGGGCTTTTTTTTTTCTTTTTGGCACGTTTAGGTTCCTTGTTTTTTGGGGTTTTTTTTTTGAGTTGGAGTCTCACTCCGTCACCTAGACTGGAGTGCATTGGCCGCTCCCGGCCACCGCAGCCTCAACCTGCTGGGCTCTGCCAACCCTTCCACCTCAGCCTTCCAAGTAGCTGGAACTACAGGCGTGCGCTTCCACACCTGGCTAATTTTTTGATTTATTGTAGAGATGAGGTCTCGCCAAATTGTCCAGGCGGGTCTCGAACCCGCGGGCTCAGGCATGAGTTCCTTGTTAATCCTAGATGTTACCTTTGTCAGACATACAGTAAGCAAATACTTTTTCCCAGTTTGTGGGCTGTCTCCGTGCTCTCTTCATGGTTTCTTTGACTTTACAGAAGCTAGTCAGTTTGATGAGGTCCCACTGTTTGTCTTATCTCTTATGGCATGGGCGCTTGGAGTTTTGTTCAGGAATTCGCGGCCAGTTCCAATTTCCATAAGGGTATCTCCTGCATTTTGTAAGGTTCTTACAGTTTGAGGGTTTACATTAAGGTCTTTGATCCATTTATAGTTAATTTTTGTGTAGGGATCTTGTTTTAATCTTCTACATGTGATCAGCCAGTTTTCTCAGCAGCATTTACTGAATAGGTTTTCCTCTCACCAGTAGTTGTTGGTGGAGGCTTTGTCAAAGATGAATTGGTCAAGAAATTAAGGTTTTGCTTCTGGAATCTATATACTGTTCCATTGGCCTATAAGCCTGTTCTTGTACCAGTACCAGGGTGTTTTGAATATTGTAGCTTTATAATAGAGTTTAAAATCTGGGAGTGTGATATCTCCTGCTGTGATTTTTTTGCTGAGGATTGTTTTGGCGATTCATGGTCATTTATGTTTCTGTTTGAATTCCAGTATTGTCATTTCCAGGTCTGAAAAGAATGCTGCTGGCAATTTAATGGGTATTGTGTTAAATCTGTAGATTGCCTTGTGTAGAATAGACATCGTAACAATGTTGATTCTTCCATTCCATGAGCATGGAATATTTTTCTATTTGTTTGTGTCATCTTTGATTTCTTTGAGCAGTGTTTTGTAGTTTTCAACAAGATCTTAGCAAATTGGATTCAACAACACATCTCAAAAATCATACACCACAACCAAGTAGGATT
>CAUYQG010243312.1:0-15637 GCA_963574415.1 Tarsius wallacei
ATGGGCAGGTGTGCTGTCATGGTGGAAGAACCAGTCACCTGTTTGCCATAACTCAAGACGTTTCTTCCACAAATCATGACACAACTGTCTCAAAAACTGTTTTAAGCAGTGGAAAAGGTGTCTTGATAGGTGTATTGCACCAAATGGAGAGTACTTTGAAGGTGACTGAAGTTTTAACATGTAAAAATAAGTACACAATTTTTAAATAAGTAAATTCTGGGCTTTTAAAATTCCCCCCATATGTATGGCCATACTGTCATACATTGCTTAATGGCAGGGATATGTTCTGAGAAATGCATCATTAGGTGATTTCATCATTCTGCAATCATAGAGTACACTCACATAGCCCTCAATGGTATGGCTTATACACACATAGACTATATGGTATAGCCTACCACTCCTAGGCTACAAACCTGTATAGCATGTGACAGTACTGAATATGGGGGTCAACTATAACATAATGGTAAGTACTTGTGTATTTAAACATATCTAAACAGAAATGGCACAGTAAAAATAAAGTATAAGAGATAAAAAATGATACACCTGTGTGGGGCACTTACCATGAATGGAGCTTGTAGGACTGGAAGTTTCTGTGGGTGAGTCCGTGAGTAAGTAGTGAATGAATGTGAAGGCCTAGGACATTATTGTACACTACTGTATACCTTGGCAACATTGTACACCTAAGTTACACTGAATTTTTTTTTTTTGAGTTAGAATCTCACTCTGTCGCCCAGACTGGAGTGCAGTGGCACGCTACAGGCCACCGCAACCTCGACCTGCTGGGCTCCGGTGATCCTTCCGCCTCAACCTTCCAAGTAGCTGGAAATATAGGAGCGCGCTACCACGCCCCGCTAATTTTTTGATTTATTGTAGAAATGAGGTTTTGCTTGCCCAGGCAGGTCTCGAACTCACAGGCTTAGGCAATCCACTCACCTCAGCCTCCCAAAGCGCAGGATTACAGGCTGAGCCACCGAACCCGGCTTACACTGAATTTATTTTACAAATTTTTCTTTCTTCAATAATAAACTAACCTTAGCTTACTGTAATCTTTTAAATTTGCAAACTTGTTAATTGTTTTAACTTTCTGAGCCTTGAAAACAAACACATTGCATGCTATAAAAATTTTTATTCTATACGCTTTTTATATTTTAATTTTTTAACTTTTTAAATCATTTTGTTAAAAACTGAAACACCAATACACACATTAACCTAGGCCTATGCAAAGTCAGGATCACCAATATCACTGCTTTCCACTCCACATGTTGTCCCACTGGACGGTCTCCAGAAGAAATAAAACATGCATGGCACTGTCATCTCCTATAACAACGTCTTCTTCTAAAATATCTTCTGAAGGATCTGTTTGAGACTGTTTTAACTTTTTTTTTTGAGTCAGAGTCTCACTCTGCAGCCAGGCTGGAGTGCAGTGGTGTGCTCATGGTCACCACAGCCTCGACCTGCTGGTTTCAGGTAATCCTTCCACCTCAGCCTTCCAAGTAGCTGGAACCACAAGCATGCACCACCATGCCCGACTGGTTTTTGATTTATTGTAGAGATGAGGTCTCATCATGTTGCTTGGGCTGGTCTTGAACTCCTGAGCTCAGGCAATCCTCTCGCCTCCGCCTCCCAATGTGCTGGGATTACAGGTGTGACCCACCACACCCATCTAGCTAACTTTTTAAATAAGTAGGAGTACACTCTAATGATTAAAAAGCACAGTATATTAAATATATAAACCAGCAACATAGTCATTTATTATCATTATCAAGTGTTATGTACCATATATTAATTGTAGGTGCTACATTTTTATATGATTGGCAGCTAAGTAGGTTTGTTTACAGCAGCATCACCACAAACAGGCAAAGAATGCATTGTACTACTATGTTAAGGTGGCTATAACATCACTAGGAAGTCAGAATTTTTCAGCCCCATTATAATCTCATGGTTATACATGCATTCTGTCGGTGACTAAAACACCATTATGTGCCACATAACTGAGTGTGTGTGTGTGTGTGTGTGTGTGTGTGTGTGTGTGCGCGCGCGCGCATGCGCGCGTGCCCATTTGACACACAGAACTTTCTGGGCCAGAGGAGATGAAGCTGAAACTTGGTCCTCACTGAGCTAAGAAGATCTGGATTAGGCCTAGAAAGGGAGGAAATGGCATTTGAAACTTAAGCTTCATTTATGAACTAATCCTGAAACACATACTTCTCTGGGTGTGTTATCTTGGGCTAATGAATAAAAAGTGACTATTCAGATAATTTTATGTTCAATAAGTGAAGAATGTCATGGAATTTAGAATTTCTCTTCAACAAGCTTGGTTCAGGAGTTTCCAGCATCCAAAAGATACATGATTTGAGAGACTGATATTCTGAACTCTTGTCTTGGGTTTCAGAATTTTCTCTGCAAATTGAACATTAGACATCCTAATTGTGCTTGCTTTTAGCTAGGGATGTAGATATGCTGCTCTACACATATGTTTGGGCAACTTTACTAGTACACGATTTGCCTCTGTAGTAAGGAAGAGCTCACCTCCAAGGGCAGCACTTGGGATAAAGTAAAATCTATGAAGATGTGCTAAACTCATTAGGAATTAGAGAAATGCAAGTTTAACTAAGCAACTCTCAGACTGGCAAAACTTAAAAAGCTGATAATGCTAAATGTTGAAGAAGATTGGGTTTAAAGAACCCTTGTATTCGTATGATGTAGGCTGGTTCAGCTATTCGGGAGAACAATTCGGCATAACCCATTCACTCTGTGAATATTTACTGAGCAGTGCCCATGAGCTAAGCACTGCTGTAGGTACTTGGAATATAAACAGTGAACAAAACGGACAAAAATCCTTGCTGATGCAGCTTACATTACACTGGGGGATAAAAACAATAAGGATAAATAATAAGGAAATGAACATAAAATAAACATGTAGTTTATTACATAGTTATAAATGATAAGCAGAGAAATTAAAGCAGAAAAGGTGAATTTGAATGGTTACATGAGAGTTGGCATTGAAGAAAGAGTGGCCAAGGAAGGCTGCACTAGCTTGAGGGTCATACAACCTACTTAGTCACACTAAATATACACCTATCCTGTGACCTCAACATTCTGCTCTTGAGTATGTATATCTAGGAAAATCTTCACACAAGACCATGTGGGGCACATATGAAGATGTTCATGTTATTTGTGGTGGTGGAAGGTAGCAGAATCCCAGTGGGAACCCTTAACTGAGACAGTGGATAGGTAAAATTTGGTAGATGCGTGCCATGTAGTATTATGCAACAGTTAGAAGCAACAGATTAAATACATGCACAGAAACATGGACTAATCTAAAAATACAATGTTAAATAAAAAACTAAGAAACAGAATGAGACATATAGCACAGTACTACTTATATAAAGAATACATGTACGTAAAACAATACACAGTTTGAAAGAACATATTCAAACAAACTACATGTTAAATATATTAGGAAGTCTGTAAGGATGAGAAGAAAGAGAGGACTGGGAGTGGGTTATGGGGTTAAAAAATAAAATGAAATGAATGTAATCTATGTAAATAGATGCATTTATTGTATAGAAAACCAGATTTCTACAACCTGAGAGTCAAGTGTCTCTAACACTTTGCAACAGTGCAGCCTTATTCAATTCACTTGAACCATATGGGCTTCAGTTTCCCTACAAAATGGGAAAAATATTTCCAGTCTTAGTTGCCTAACAGAGTTGTAGCAAGGGTCTGGTGTGCTAAAGCACGTGAAAGGGCTTTCAGAAGTGTTAAAACACTTACCGAATACAAGCAACAGTTATTGTTGCACAGAGTGGACATTGTTGTTTGCCTCCCACCATGCATTTCTATTATCTCCCTTCCCAAGAATCCTGATTTTATTTGGGGATACAGGTAGTTTTGGGGTGACTGACTCAGGGATTCATGGAACACATGGACTAGTATAAATCAGGCACTCATTTCATCCTCTGGATGCAGTGATTGGTTTGGGTTGGACAAAGGACTCAAGCTGTTCAAATCAGACTGAACTTTAAGACTTTGTCTGGAAACATTGGGGGCAAGTGCCTTTTTTTTTTGACATGAATAGGATAGTATGAAGCCCTGGAAGTCGCAGCCAAGTCCCTCTTTAAACCAAGAAAAAAGAATCTACCTGAGAATGGAGTCATCATCAAGGAAGTGGAGCTAAGAAATATAGAAAGAGGGCAAACCACTGGGTGAGCAGAATAAGGCTCATTTGAAGCTAAGTTTTCCCCTAACTATACAGTAATATTGTCCAATAGGTTCCTTTTGGGGGCAGGTTTTCAGTGAATTGCAAACAAATAATCTTATCCTAACTCATGCATTGTTGTTTATTTTTACCTGGTTTCTTACAAATGAATAAAACCCTTTTAAAATATAGCAGAGCACTAAGCAAAATGGGTGGGGTGAATTGGGTTGGTACATATCTCTACACCAGATGGAAATGTTCCCCAGAAAGTGTCATGAAATGGATTGTTCAAGGTTTTCATCAGTTCCATACTGAAAATGATGTCAGCTGCTCCTTTTTTGAAAGAGGAAAAAAGATATCCGCTTTCATACATTTGTTTCCTGATCTGTAGTTGACAAAAGAAAGAACCCTGGAAATAAAATCCTTGCAGGTGGTTGATGATTCTGATCCGTTAGCCACATGTGATGAAATAAAGACCTTGGTTTGTAAAGAATGCCCCTCCAGAGGATCTTGGGCTTCAGAATCGAACACCACGAGGAAGCACGAGGAGCCGCAGCTCACAGCTTCCTCTTCTCAGCACAGCTCCTTTGATTCCCAAGGCTGAGTCTGTAGAGTAAATGCTATTGAAACAATACAGCAGCCAAAATGCTAACAGAGAGAGTTACATTCATCATCCCAACTTCTGCTTCACTTCAGCGGCCTTGACTTCTAGACAGAATGCTTTAGCATCCCAAGAATTCTTTGTACACTTGATTTGTGAAGATTTTCCCAGATTTGGGGTAGTCAGACAGGGGGAGAATAAGCCTCCAGAATGGCAGCTTTTGCTTGCTACAAACATCATCAGACTTGTCCAGGGCACAGCAAGGGTTGTCCCTATGTTCACTGGGCATGATGAAGAATACAGAAGTTTAGAGTCCTGAGCCACGCCCTCATTAAACGAAATGCATAAATTAGCAAGACAAGAAATACAGTGTCGCTCTCCATGCTTCTTTCCAAAACATGTTTTTTGCCTAATACACTCCTACTTATCTTCAGCTTGAATATCCCTTCCTTAGAGATGCCTTCCCTGGTCAAATCACTATAATACAAATTCTCATAGCTCCATGCAAACTTCCTTTGTAGCACTAAACACACCTGAATTTTATATTTGCTAGTGTGCTTTTTATTTATTTTTGAGTTGGGGTTTCACTTTGTTACCCAGGCTGGAGTGTTATGGTATAATCACAGTTCACCACAGCCTCAACCTCCTTGGCTCAAGCGATCCTTCTTCCTCAGCCTCCTGAGTAGCTGGGTCTACATGTGCGCACTACAATGCCAAGCTAAATTTTATTTTTTTATTTTTTGTAGAGACAAGGTCTTGCTATGTTGCCCAGGTTGGTCTTGAACTCCTGGGTTCAAGTGACCCTTCTGCCTTTACCTCCCAAAGTACTGGGATTGCAGTTGTGAGTCACTGTGCCCAGCCTGCTTGTGTGCATTTAAAAAAATTAAAGTCAATCTCTCCCATTAGACTCTAAGTTTCTAAGTTCCTTGGAAGCAGAGAAGGTCTAAAGATGTATTTTTAAGCAAACATTTACATAAGTTTTATTATGTGTCAGGCAATTTTTCAGCAGATTTACAAATATTACCTCATTTAATTATCACAGTGACTCCACAAGGCATTATTATTGTCATATATATGGAAGAAACTGAGACCTAGAAACGCAGAGTAACTTGCCCAAGCCCACAAAACTGATACAGCCAGGGTTCAAAGTCAGGGAGCCTAATTCCAGAGTCCATGCTCTCAACCATTATGTTATGCTGTTTCTCTTACCCATTATATTCCCAGTACCTACACTATGCCCGACACATATTATATGCTCAATAAACATTCATTGAATGAAGTAATGGATCTTGTCCTTTACATTTTTAGTCAATCAACTTAAAAAATAACCTCATAATCGCACATTGACCTAACTAATATTCATCAAATTGACACTTCATGTATTAAAAGATGGTTACAGTGCCCTATGTGATTGTTTTACATTCTTTTTGGTGTCTTCTATTTCTTCCACCTTAAATTTGATTACTTTCCATTTTTTTATATTTAGTCAATTAATCTGTGTCCTAAAATGAATGAGCTAAAACAAAATATTTTGTAGAGAACTTTCAACTACTGATGTGGCTAAGTAAGTTTCTATCAGATTAAATCTTTTTGTAAATAACAGTTTAGATTTTGGCAAACGATGGCTAAGGTTTGGCAAATTCATTACTTAACTTTGTAAATAAGGCTTTATTGGAACATAGTCACACCCATTTGTTTATATATGTCTATTTCTACTTTTGTGTTATAATGGAAGAATTGAATAGTTATGACAGATTATATGGCCCACAAGCTTACACTATTATCTGGTTCTTTACAGAAGAAGTTTGCCATCACCTGCTCTAGACAAAATACAAAACAAATAATGACATAAATGCACTGGTGAGTGAGCAAAAAGCATGGACACTTGGAAAAAGGAAAGGTAGGGAGTGAGTTTCTCATTTTTTACTCCTTTAATCCTGATGAGAGACCAGGGTTTGGATTGTGTGAAGCAGCTAACACTGATATAAAGCCAGCAGTCCTTCTGATCAGAAGAACCAGAAGACAGAACTGTGGACAACCGTAGCCACTAGAAAGTGAGGGGATAATTCCAGAAAGGACAGACTCAGAGATAAGGACCATCAAATTCTTCCAAGTTTATGACTTACCCCTGAAACATGCATGTGTGAGATAGATGCAAAGTAGCCCAACTAAATAATCAGAATTGGCAGTTTGAGTCCAATCAAGTTAATTTACTGCTAGAGCAAAAATATCAATACCCTTCAAAAGAATGGATGAGAATCTCAGAACCTCCACAACCTAGTATTCATAATGTCCAGTTTGTCATAAGAAATTGCTTGACATACGAAGAACCAGAAAAATGTGATCCTGTTTTAAGAAAAAAAAGACAACTTGTGGAACTAGCCAAGAGATAACCATGATGTATAAATCAGGGGATCCTGTGGTCTGAATATTTACATTTCCCCCAGATTCACATCAGATTTAAATTTGATCCCCAATGTAATGTTATCTAGAAGTGGGGGCCTTTAGGAAGTGATAAGGTCATGAAAGTAGAGCCCTCATGAATGAGATTAGTGCTTCTATACCAGAGACCTCAGAAAGCTTGTTCATCCCCACTGTGTGAGAACAGCAAAAAGATACTATGAACCAGAAAAGAGGTCCTCACTAGACACCAAGTGTGCTGGAAACTTGGTCTTGGACTACCCAGCTTCCAGATTCATGAAAAATAATTTTCTGTTGTTTTTAAGCTATCCAGTTTGTAGTACTTTATTATAGCATCCCAGATGGACTAAGGCAGTTGACAGGGAATGTAAAGCAGCAATTACAACCATGCTCAATGATGTAAAGACAAATATGCTTGCAATCAATAAAATGATAGAATATATACATAGAAAAACAAAAGTTATCTTTTAAAGGAAGAAATCGGAAATTTATAAGGGAAAAAATACTACATATGAAATAAAAATGCACTGAATAAGCTTAATAGCAGAATAGAAATGACAGAAAAAAGCCATATACTTGAAGATAGAATAATAAAAATTATCCAATCTGAAGCAAAGAGAGAATTAAGATGGAAAAATTCCTACAGATTCTGAGAGACTGTAAGACACTACCTTGAGTTCTAACATAAATGTAATTGGAGTCCTAGAAAAAGAGAATAGAATTGGTAGAAAAAATATTTGAAGATATAATGGCCAAAAATGTCCGAAACTGGGTGAAAGCTTCAAGAAGCTCAGTGAACACACAGGAGGATAAATACAAAGAAAATCATGCACACATCACAGTCATATTTCTGAAAACCAAAGATAAAATCTTGGGGAGGATAGGAAATGATACCAGAGAAAAACTTGGATCTTTAAGAATGAAGGAAGAGTAACAGAAATGGTCACTAGCTGGGTAAATATAATATATTATTATTCTTCTAAGTTTTAAAAATCTGTTATAGTTGTTGAAAACAAAAAAAATTGTAACGCTGTCTGAAGGAATTTCTAATGTGTGTAAATGTAATACCAGCATATCTCAGAAGTATTGCAGGTTCTGTTTCAGACTACTGCAATAAAGCAAATATCCCAGTAAAGTAACTCACACACATTATTTTGTTTTCCAGTATATATAAAAGTCATGTTTACATTATACTGTAGCCTATTAAGTGTACAATAGCATTATATCTTTAAAAAACAATGTACATGCTTCAATTTAGAAATACTAATGACTAAAAAATGCTAACAATTATCTGAGGCTTCAGCAAGATGTATTCTCTTGCCTCAATGTTGATGGCTGCTGACCTATCAGGGTGGTGGTTGCTAAAGGTTGGAGTGGCTGCGGCAATCTCTCAACATAAGGCAACAATGAAGCTTGCTGTGTCAATTGACTCTTCCTTTCATGGAATATGTCTCTGTAGCATGCAATGATGTTTGATAGCACTTTGCCCACAGTAGATCTTCTTTTAAAATTTGAGTTAGTCCTCTCAAATACTACTGCTACTTTAGCAGCTAAGTTTATGTAAAATTCTAAATCCTTTGTCATCATTTCAACAATGTTCACAGCATCTTAACCAGGAGTAGATTCCATCTCAAGAAACCATTTTCTTTGCTTATCCTTGAAAAGCAACTCCTAGTTCATTCAAGTTTTATGAAATTACAGCAATTCAGTCACATTTTTAGGCTTCATCTCTAATTTTAGTTCTTTTGCTATTTCCACCACATCTGTAGTTACTTCCTCTACTGAAGTCTTGAACCCCTGAAAGTCATCCATTAGTGTTGGAACCAATTTATTCCAAACTTCTGTTAATGTTGGTATTTTGACTTCCTCCCATGAATCACAAATATTCTTAATGACATCTAAAATGCTAAATTTTTTCCAGAAGGTTTTTAATTTACTTTGCCCATATCTATCAAAGGAATAAATATCTATGGCAGCTATAGCCTCACCAAATGTATTTCTTAAATAATAAGACTTGAAAGCTGAAATGACTCCTTGATGCATGGACTGCAGAATGCATATTGTATTAGTAGGCATGAAAACAACATTAATCTTTTCATACATATTCATCAGAGCTCTTGGGTGACCATGTGTTTTGTCAATGAGTAATACTATTTTGAAAGAGACCTTTTCCCCCTTTTTTTTGCTCAAAAAAAAAAAAAAAAAAAAGAAAAGACCTACTGCTCAGTAGGTCTCAACAATGGGCTTAAAATAGTCTGTGAACCATACTATAAACAGATGTGCTGTCATCCAGGCTTTGTTTTTTCATTTATAGAGCACAGGCAGGTTAGATTTAGCATAATTCTTGAAGGCTTTGGATTTTGAAATTGTAAGGTGCATTCCCTTCAATTTAAAGTTACCAGTTGTACTAGCTCCTAACAAGAGAGTCAGTCTGTCCTTTGAAGCTTTGAAGACAAGCATTGACTTCGCCTTTCTAGCTATGAAAAGTCCCAGATGGCATCTTCTTCCAATAGAAGGTTGTTTCATCTACATTGACTATTTGTTGTTTAGTGTAGTCAACTTCATCAATGATCTTAGCTAGATCATCTGGATAACTTGCTGTAGCTTCTCCATCAGCACTTACTGCTTCACCTTGCAGTTTTATGTTATAAAGATGGCTTCTTTCCTTAAACCTCATGAACCAACCTCTGCTAGCTTCAGATTTTTCTTCTGCATCTTCTTCACCTCTCTCAGCCTTCATAGAATTGAAGAGAGTTAGGATCTTGCTCTGGATTAGGCTTTGGCTTAAGGGAATGTTTTAGCTAGTCTAATTTTCTATCCAGACCACTAAAACTTTCTCTATATTAACAATAAAGCTGTTTTTCTTTCTTATTATTCATGTGTTCACTGGGATAGCACTTTTAATTTCCTTCAAGAACTTTTCCTTTGTATTCAAAATTTGGCTAACTGTTTAGTGTCAAGAAGCCTAGCTTTCAGCCTATCTCAGCCTTTGACATGCTTTCCTCACTAAGCCTAATCTTTTCTAGCTCTTGACTTACAGTGAGAAATGTGCAACTCTCCCTTTCATGTGAACACTTAGAGGCTATTGTGGGGTTATTAACTGGCCTAATTTCAATACTGTTGTGCCTCAAGAAATAAGGAGGCCTGGGGGCAGGGAGAGAGAGAAAAGGAGGGAGAAAGGGAAAGGATGGCTGGTCAGTGGAGCAGTCAAGCATAAATAACATTTCTCAATGGAATTCACTGTCTTATTTGGGCATGGTTTGTGGTATCCCCAAACAATTACAAGAGTAGCATCAAAGATTACTGATCACAGATCATAACAGATATAATAATATTTAAAATGTTTGAAATATTGTAAGAATTACCAAAATGTGACACAGAGACACAAAATAAGCACATGCTGTTGAAAATATGGCATTGATAGAAAAAATGGCCACAAGCCTTGAATTTAAAAAAAACTCAATAGTCATGAAGTACAATAAAATAAGGTGTGCCTCTGTATGTATATGTAGTGACTACAACATAGAGGGAAAGTGTAAGGGGATTCATATGGTGGTAACATTTTTATAGTCCTCTTGACATGATAAAAAATTAATCTAAAAATTAAAAATTTGAAAAGCTATGTTCATTTTAATTCCTACAGAAATCACTAAAAATATACATAGATTTTAAAAAATTCAATATATAAATTAACACAAAATGATGATACAAAACAAAGTAAGAGTAGAAAAGAGGACTGACCATTAAAAATAAAATGGTAGACCTAATGGTAGACATAACACTAATTACATTATATGTAATTGGTTCATAGCATGCTAATCAAAAGACAGAGAATCAAGGAGGTAAAATACCTGTACAGTGGAAAGTATAAAACATTGATGAAAGAAACTGAAGAAATCATATAAATGTAAGTAAATGGAAAAATGTTCATGGAGTGGAAAAATTAATATTGTTAAATTGTTCATACTACTCAAAGTGACCTACAGATTCAATATAATCCCTATCAAAAAACCAATGGCATTTTTTACAGAAATAGAAAAAATCTTAAAATATGTATTTGATCACACAAAAACACAAATAGGCAAAGCAATTTTGAACAAAGTGAACAAAACTGGAGGCATCATGCTACCAATCTCAAAATCTACTACAATGCTATAGTAATCAAAACAGCTTGGTGCTGACATAAAGGCAGGCATATAGACAAATGAAACAAAATAAAAAGCCCAGGAATAAATCCATTCATTTTACAGCCAACTGATTTTCAACAAAGGTACCAAGAACATACAACAGAAAAAGAACATTCTCTTCCAACAACTAGTGTTGAGAAAACTGAATACCCACATGCAGAACAAAATCGGACCCTTGTTTAAAACCATACACAAAAGTCAACTCAAAATGGAGTAAAGACTTGAACATAGGACCTGAAACTGTAGAACTACTAGAAGAAAACATAGGGGGAAAACGTCTTGACAATGTTGGCAATGATTTCTTGAATGTGACATGAAAAGCACAAGCAACAAAGCAGAAACAGACAAATAGGATTCCATCAAACTAAAAAGATTCTGCATAGCCAAGGAAGCAATCACCAGAGGAAAGAGACAACCTACAGAATGGGAGAAAATATTTGCAAACCATACATCTGATAAGGGGTTGATATCCAAAATATATAATAAACTCAATAGCAAGAAAACAAACAGTCTGATTAAAAATGGGGACAGAAGCTTAATAAAAGCAGGGAAAGGATATGAATAGACATTTCTCAAAAGAAGACATATACATGACCAACAGATATATTTAAAAAATACTCAAATTGGTAATTATCAAAATAATGCAAATTAAAACCACAGTGAGATATCACCTCACACCTGTTAGAATGGCTTTTATCAAAAACACAAAAGTTAACAATTGTTGGTGAGGATGTGAAGAAAAGGGAACCCTTATACACTGTTAGTGAGAATGTAAATTGGTGTTGTCATTATGGAGAACAGTACAGAGGTTCCTCAAAAAAATTAAAAATTTATCTGCCATATTATCCAGCAATCCCACTTCTGGGTATGCACCCAAAAGAAAATAAATCAGTATCTGAAGAGATATCTAGCCACCCCATGTTTGTTTCAGCATTATTTACCATAGCTAAGATTTGGAATCAAAGTGCCCAGTGGAGGATGAATAGATAAAGAAAACGTCTCACACACACACACACACACACACACACACACACACACACACACACAATTGAATACTATTCAGCCTTTAAAAAAATAAAGAAATCTTATCATTTGTAACCACACGAATGGACCTAGAAGACATTGTGCTAAGTGAAATAAACTAGTCATAGAAAGACAAATACTGCATGAAATCATGTGTAGATGGAATCTTAAAAAGTTGAACTCATAGACGCAAGATCTAGAAAGGTGTTTGTCAGGGGCTAGGTGGTTAAGGTAGGTGGGTTGTGCGGGATGGGGGAAGGGTACAAATTTTCATTTAGACAGAATGAATAAGTTCTAATCTATTGTACTTCATAGTGACTATAGTTAATAATAATGTATACCTGAAAATTGCTAAGAGGGTAAATCTTAAATGTTCTCACCACAAAAATCATAAGTATGTGAGGTGATAGATATGTTAACCAACTTGTTTTAATAATTTCATAATGTCTACATGTTTCAAAACAATCATATTGTGCACCACAAATATACACAATTTTTATTTGTTGAAAAAAAGGTTGTCAGAATGCATAAAAACACAAGACTAGACTATATACTGTCTGTATGAAACCCACTTTAAATATAAAAACATAGATAGGTCAAAAATAAAAGGTTGAAAGATGATATATCATGAAAACACTAAACAAAAGTAATGGGGAATAGCTTTACTGATATCAGATAAATTAGACATCAGATGAAGAAATATTATCAGAGATAGTGAGAGACATTCCAGAATTATAAAGTAGTCAATTTTCTCCAAGGATATCACAATTCCAAATATGCATGCACATGGCCAGGTAAGGTGGCTCATGCCTGTAATTCCAATACTATGGGAGGCAAGACAAGGGTTGTTTGAGGCTAAGAGTTCAAGATTAGCCTGGATAACATAGCAAGTCTTCATCTTTAAAAAAATTAAAAATTAGTTGGCATGGTGGTACATGTCTGTAGTCTTTGCTACTCAGAAGGCTGAGATGGGAGGATCTCTTCAGCCCAGGAGTTTGAGATTACAGTGAGTTATGATTGTACCACTGTACACCAGTCTGGGTGACAGAGTAAGAACTCATCTCTGAAAAGAAAAAAAACGTATGTATCTAACAATAGGGTTTCGAATACTGGAGCAAAAATTGATAGAAATAAGGAGAAATACACAAATCCACAATTATTGTTGGAAACATCAATACTCCTATGTCAGTAATTGATAGAACAAGTATAAGAAAACAGTTAAGATACAGAAGACCAGAATAACACTATCAACAATTCGACCTGATTGCTATTTTTAAAGCATTTTAGCTAACAACAGAGCAATACACATTCTTTTCAAGTGTTTATGGAACACATACCAAGAGAGAACATATTCTGGGCCATAAAATAAACCTGAAGAAATTAAAAATAATATAAATCAATGGTCTTAATAGAATTCAATTAAAATTCAATAACAAAGATATCTAGAAAATCTTCAAATATTCAGAAATGGAAGAAAACAGTTGCACATAACCTGTGGGTCCAAGAGTAAGTCTCCAGGAAAAATTTTTTTTGAGTTGGGTGTTTCATTCCATTGCCAGGCTGGGGTGCAGTGGCATGCTCACAGTCACCCCAGTGTCAACCTGCTGGGTTTCAGTGATCTTGCTGCCTCAGCCTTTCTAGTAGCTGGAACTACAAGCATGCACAACCACACCCAGCTAATTTTTTTTATTTATTGTAGAGACGATGTCTCACCATGTTGCCCAGGCTGGTCTGAAACCTGCGGGCTCAAGCAACCTTCTCACCTCGGCCTCCCAAAGTGCTGGGATTACAGGCTTGAGCCACGGTGCCCGGCCTCCAGGGAAAATTTTACAAATATTCTGACGTGAATGAAAATTAAAATACAGCACAGCTTAGCTGTGGGATGTAATTAAAACAGTGCTTAGAGAGAAATTTATGCCACTTAATTTTATATTAGAAAAGTAGAATCCCAAATCAGTGTTCTTCTAAACTTCCACTTTGAGAAAGCAGAAAAAAAGAACAAATTAAACCCAAAGCAAGATGAAAGAAATGATTTAAAAATACAAGAGCAGAAGTCAATGAAGCTCAAAACAGAAAAGCAAGAGGATATCAATGAAACCAAAAGCTGCTTCCTTGCAAAAATCAATAAAATTGATGAAATTATGGCTAGACTAAACCACACAAAAAGAGGGAAAACACAAATTAGCAATATCAGTAATAAAAGAGGGGACATCACTACAGAACTCACAGGCATGAAAAATAATATAAAGGACTACTACAAAACTTGGTGCCCGTGATTTAACAACTTAGATAAAATGGACCTTGAATAGTCTTATATCTATTGGATAAATTGAATGTATAGTTAAGAATGTATAGCCCAGAGTGATCAGAGAGAATTTATTAGAAAAGATTAAACTACAGAGGTGGCTCTTATAAGTCCCTCTGCTGTTGATATCTCATTTAAGAACTGACATTTTGCTAACTAGTAGATTGCATGCCAAATCTTTTTATTGGTGAAATTAGCATCACATTATTATGATGAATGCTAGAAACAAGTTCTTGTTTACAAAATTAAAGGTATCCAACATATAAGGATTAGCTAAATAAATTAATGACACTCCCTATTCTTGCATGAAGAGAATATAAGAAATTACCAAGGCTTTTACCCTGTACTTTATAGGATGAAACAAGTGACTTGATCCTGAAATGGTTTTAGTGGTGCTCAGTCATTAGTTTAGGATAATTTCTGACTGCATGATGTCACTTAATTGTACACTTTAAAAGGGTAAATGGTATGGCATATGAATTATATCTCAGTAAAAGTGTTAGTTATAAAAAACAAAACCAATGGGTATCATCAGAGCATAGAGTTAAACACAGTTGCCATATAAAGTTCCCATATCTGAATCCCTTGTACCTCCAATAACCAGGGCCTGAAAATTTGTAAAAAATTTTATCTTAAAGATGTGAGGTACAATTCAGGATTAGGTATACAAGTGGACAATGTACAGGCAAAGATTAGGCCTCCCTTTGGTCCCTACTTTGCCTGGTTTGAGATCAGGTACCCTTGTTGATGTTGTGTTTCCCCTGCTACCATAGTATCCTGCAACTTCCAACTTCTTATAGTATTATGGTAAATGTTCAGGGTCCACTTATGAGTGAGAACATGTTGTACTCAGTTCTTTGTTTCTGTAATAAAACATTGTTTATTATAGACTCTAAATC
>CAUYQG010243317.1:0-11774 GCA_963574415.1 Tarsius wallacei
ATCACAGGAGTGTGCCACCATGCCTGGCTAATTTTTTTTTAATTATAAAAATTATATATATATAATTTTGAATCATAAAAATCATATACATATAATTTTGAATCATGAAAATCATATATATATAATTTTGAATCATGAAAATTATATATATCATTTTGAATCATAAAAATTATATATATCATTTTGAATTATAAAATATATATCATTTTGAATTATAAAAATTATATGTGTATATATATTATATATAGAGAGAGAGAGAGAGCAACTGCTTTTGAGACTGGACATCTGACAATGACGGATGAAGGACAGGAATCCCAAGAGACTGGAAACAAATGAGGTGAGACCTGTAATTTCCCAAAATTTGTCTAAAAAGAGCTTCAGGACATGATGCAGTAAGGGGGATCCCAGGTAGAGCCCAGCAGATTCTCTGAGTTGGAGAAACTGAGCTAAAAGTCTTGGGAGACCAAGGAGTTTGCAGGACACAGTCCTATAGAGGAGAGAGTGGGATGGGAAAGAGAACTCTAGGGTTCTACTCAAGTATTCAGCTGTGTACTCATTAGCACATGCAAGTGAAGAAACTATCCAAAGATGGGAAAAGAGGCACCCAAAAGGATTAGAAGGAATGAAACTGTCTATATAAATTAATATAGAAAAAGCTATGGTAAAAGCTATGGAAGTGACCTTGAGTCTACGAAGTTGCAGTTATGGGTAGAAATTAACAAATCTGTTGTTTCTAAATTTCCTTTCACCTCAGTAGAGAGCAATTGATTCTCTTTGTGTCTTGACTTCTGGGGAGGCTGATAACATATTTACCCCGAGGCTGATAACATTTTCCCTTAAACAGTGAGCCTGAGGCCCCACAGATCTCCTTGATGGTATCCTGAAGTTTGGTCAGTCAAAGGGCACAGGCAGCTTTAATCTCCAGGGAACCCAAGTCCTGCATACCTTGGCTTATTGCCCAGGGGTCAGTAGCCCATGGTCAGTAGCCCATGGTCCACTTGCTTTATAGATAGTTTCTCTATTACAAAACCTAAGATTGGTATTTGAGATGTTTTTCAGACTTTGATGGGTCCAATCCGGGATACATACAAAGAAGCTGGCTCCATTGGTCCTGTGACCCCTCTCCCAAAAACTGACTCTGTACCTGAAGACAGCTTCAACACCTCCCATTGCTGGGCATGGTGGCTTATACCTGTAATCCCAGTACATTGGGAGGCCGAAGCAAGAGGATTGCCTAAGCCCATGAGTTCAAGACCTGCCTAGGCAACATGGCGAAACCTCATCTCTACAATAAATTTAAAAATTGGCCAGGCGTGATGGCACACGCCTGTAGTTCCAGCTACTTGGAAGGCTGAAATGGAAGGACTGCCTGAGCCCAGCAGGTCAAGATTGCAGTAGCTATGAGTGTACCACTGCACTCCAGCCTGGGTGACAGAATGAGACTCCAACTCAAAAACAAAAAACAAAAACGACAAAGACATAGCTCACTGCAGCCTTGAACAAACTTCTGGGCTCAAGTGATTCTTCCACCTTAGCCTCCCACATAGCTGGGACTACAGGCATACGCCATTGTACCCGGCTACCAGTTAAATTATTGGAAAAAGTTTGACCTTTTTAGGTTTTACTTTTAATATTAGGTGGAATCAAAGCTGTACTTAGTCTAGTGCTAACTTTCTCTAAGACTGAGGCAATGGCCTTCTGTGTACTCTACCAAATGCCCTGTGAATCATGAGGTTTTTCCAATCTGCCTGGTGGGAACTCTTCCTGGCCCTGTGTGAACACTGAACACTGTTACTGTTATAGCCTGACCAGGTTCTTATGCTTGCTACCCTGAAAAGCCAAGACTGACAGCAGCTGTTGCAGTGAGAAAGAGTTTAATATTGCAAAGCAGCTGAGCAAGGGGGATGAGAGATGTTTCTCAAATCTGCTTCCCAAAGAGTCTTAGGATTGGGTTTTTTAAAGGAATAATTTGGCAGGCAAGGGACTAGGCAAAGGGCACTGCTGATAGGTTGATGAAGTCATGGGAGGTGTTTTTTTTTTATTGGAAAATACAGTTTATTTAGAAAGTAAATTAGAGATGAAGAGAGAGAAAGGAGATTCACCTAGGGGAGGGGGCCAAAGCCAAGAAACATGGCTGGCGGCCATAGCTCAAAGAGCCACGTAGACACACCAGAGTTTAACAAAGCAATGGCCGAGAGCCCGGCCAGAATACTGTTACAGAACATTTAAATTTTAAAAGTGGACTGGTGCGGTGGCTAATGCCTGTAATCCCAGCACTTTGGGAGGCCAAGGTGAGAAGATTGCCTAAACCCAGGAGTTTCAGACCAACCTGGGCAACATGGCTAGACCTCATCTCTACAATAAATAAAAAAATTAGCTGAGCATGGTGGCATACATCTGTAGTCCCAGGTACTTGTAAGGCTGAGGTGGAAGGATCATCTAAGCCTAGGAGGTCAATGTTGCGGTAGCAGTGATTGTGCCATGAACTCCAGCCTGGGCAACAGAGTGAGATTCTGATGAAAGAGATAAAAAGAAAGAGAGAGCAAGAGGAAGAAGAAGGAAGGAGGAAGAGGAGGAGGAGGAAGAAGAAAGAAAAGAAGAAGGAGGAGAAGGGCAGATGAAGGAGAAAAAAGAAAAGGAAGGAAGAAAGGAAGGAAAGGTAGATTGAAGGGGGGGTACAGGCAAAATAATAATAATAATGATAATGATACAATTAAATTTAAAAGAAACACCATAATCTCATCCAATCCAATAAACCCACAGTTGGCATTCTGGTGTATAATCTAGTCTTATCTTCAAACTGTGTATACATACTTCAGTCAAGAGTTTTTTGTTGTCGTCGTCGTTTTTTAACCAGAAGAGTACTATATATTAGCTGAAATCTGGGAAATATAGAGGAGTAGAAAGAAGAAAAAAGACCACTCAACTCTGGGTGGGTTTGTTCACACCTGTAATCCCAGCACTTTGGGAGGTAGAGACGTAAGGATTGCCTGAGTCCATGGGTTCGAGACTAGTCTGGGCAACATGGCGAGACCTCCACAATAAATCAAAAAAATGAGCTGGGTGTAGTGGCGCATGCCGAGGCGGAAGTATCACCTGAGCCCAGCAGGTCAGGGCTGCGATGGCCGTGAGCATGCCCAGGCTGGTCTCAAACCCATGGACTCAGGCAATCCTCTCACCTCCCAAAGTGCTGGGATTATAGGCATGAGCCATCATGCTCGGCCTTCCTTACTCATTTTAAGCCATGGGGATACATATCACTTGGAGAAGAAAACATACTCTTGAGGGAAGCAGTGTTTAGGTGTCCAGTGGAATAGTTGGCAGAAAAGAAATGAGACACCTGAGGTATCACAGGGACTCAGAGAAGAAAGTTTTTCATTATCAGTGAAGGGTCAGCAACTGTGTTGACAGCTGCTAAGAGTTCCAATGTGATATGGACAGACAATACTAATAATAACAAAAAAAATATTTATTGAGTACTTTTCTACTTGTGCCAGACACTGTGTTTAGTGCTTTGCATACATTTACCCATCGAGTAATCCTTACAGTGAATGGGGGGGAAGGGGGCAGCACAAAACCTGTGGATTCTTTGGCTCATTTCTAAAATGAATTTTAGAGCAGTCAGTAAAGTTTTCAAACAAAGTTTATTAGAGAAAGAAGGAGAAAAGAAAGGGAGACATGCCAGGATGGGTGAAAGCGCACTTTTTGGCTCTTTGCAATAGACCTGATATACCTTCACAACAATGAACATGCTAAAGAGGATGGAGCTTAGAACTGTCACTCTGGAGATTGACATCTCTGGGTTCCTGATGGGAGAAGGGAAGGGGTGCTCTTCCTACAGCATAGTTCCACAGCGTAGTTCCAGATACTTGGAAGGCTGAGGTGGAAGGATCGCCTGAGTCCAGATTGGGCTGTCCTAGTCTTTTTTCTTTTTTTTTTTTTGAGTTGGAGTCTCACTCGGTCGGCCAGGCTGGAGTGCAGTGGCATGCTCCCGGCCACCGCAGCCTCGACCTGCTGGGCTTCAACGATCCTTCTGCCTCAGCCTTCCCAGTAGCTGGAACTACAGGCGCTCGCTACCACGCCCGGCTAGTTTTTGATTTATTGTAGAGACGAGGTCTCGCCAAGTTGCCCGGGCAGGTCTCGAACCCTCGGGCTCAAGCAATTCACTCGCCTCGGCCTCCCAAAGTGCTGGGATTACAGGCTGAGCCACCGAGCCCGGTCAGGCTGTCCTAGTCTTACATCTGATGGAGTTTTCTTTGGATTTGTCGAGGGGTTGGGGTAGGCTGCAGCTTGGCCTACAGTAAAATGTTTTTGTTTTTGTTTTTGTTTTTAGTTGGAGTCTCACTCTGTCGCCCAGACTTGAGTGCAGTGGCATGCTCATGGTCACTGCAACCTCGACCTGCTGGATTCAGGTGATCCTTCTGCCTTGTCTTTCCAAGTAGCTGGAACAACAGGTACACGCCACCACACCTGGCTAATTTTTTGATTTATTGTAGAGATGAGGTCTCACCAAGTTGCCCAGGCTGGTCTTGAACCCATGGGTTTAGGTAATCCTCTCACCTTGGCCTCCTAACGTGCCGGGATTATAGACAAGAGCCACTACACCCGGCCCAAAAAGTAATTTTAATAATGTGTGAACTCTTCCTAAAACCTGCCTACGGGAAACTTATCTATGTCTAAACTTTGCTAGCTACCCTGCCTCAATAGTAAGCCTGCAGGGTAGGAACTGTTATTATGTCCATGCTCCACTAGAAACTGGATCTCAGAGTGATTAATGACTTGCCCAAGGCTGCACAGCAAGTGAGAATCCTGGTTTCCAGCCCAAGGAGTGGATATCCTTTGGATTTGGAAATATGGCATTTGTTGGTGACCTTGATAATAGCAGTTTCAGTGGAGGAGACGAATGCTTGACTGAAATATGATAAATAATGAATTTGAAGTAAGAAAGTGGAGACACTGAATTGAGTAAATTCCTTGAAGAAATTTGCCTGTGAAGGTGAACAGAAGGTAGAAACACAGAGCCGGATGTAGGATCAAAGACTGAGAACACTAATGGGAGGAATGGTTTTAGATAGGGTGAGAGATATTTCTTCAGTGTGGGTTGGAGAGGGAGGGAGTTCTTCTGACTTCCATTTCCTCAGAATTTGAGACAACATTGTCAGCTGGAGATGGGAATCTATGAAAGAGGTTTGAAGGAGAGGAGACTGTATCAAGCTGTCGTTTGGTAGAATGAGCCTAATGAAAAACATGGTGAGTTATCCTTATAAGACTGAGAACCCACTGCAGTTTACAATCTTGAATCTAAAGTAAAACAAAGCTGAGACGTATGGTTTTCTCCATCTGTGTCCTTCTCTGGTAGGCAGAGAAGGCAGCCAGATGATGGGTCTTGTTCTGAGTTGGGGACCACCCAGGAAAGGGTGGGGCAAGAGATTGATCACCGTGATGCAGCAGGAAATCCACAGGTGGACCAGGAGGAAAGTGGAAGAGCAGGAGACAGGTGGACAGTGTGTCAGGGCCTGTGCCTTGTGGTCTCAGAGAGATCAAGGTTGAAAGGGGAAGAGGTAGGAAAAGGAAATCAAAGTTTCTATTTTTTTTTTTTGAGTTAGAATCTCACTCTGTCCCCCAGGCTGGAGTGCAATGGATGCTCACAGCCACCGCAGCCTCAATCTGCTGGGCTTAGGCAATCCTTCTGCCCTGTCATTCCAGGTAGCTGGAACTACAGGCATGCACCAACACGCCGGCTAATTTTTTGATTTATTGTAGAGACGAGGTCTTGCTAAGTTGCCCAGGCTGGTCTCGAACCCCTGGGCTCAGGCAATCCTCTCTACTCTGCCTTCCAAAGTATTGTGACTACAGATTTGAGCCACTGCTCCCGGTAGAAATCAAAGTTTCAATGCTGCATTCAGGTAAGGCCCTGGAGATGAAGCACTGAAGATGAGACTAAGGGAGGTCCTGATGCTGAACCAACCACCCTAGAAGGATGCAGATGTAGAGATGGGAAGTAAAATAATGTGTTCTTTAACAGCTGAGGAAACAGAGGTCAGAGAAGATGAGAGACCTTCCTAAGGTCAAACTGAGCTTGTGGCAGGGCTAGGATTTGAGGTTAGCTCTGCCCAACACCAGCGCCTGGGTCAAACCACTACTCTCCTGTTGAGTCAGTGAGTTCCGCCTCTGGGACTGGGGCTTTTGTCTTGTGTCTCTCCTATAGGGCTGGTCTGCTGCCAGGCTACTTCACACCAGTCTCAAACCTGGGCTGTCCAGTCCCCTGCCCCATCCTCTCTGAATCCTGCATTCTGTCCACCATGATAGACTTCTCCTGTTTACCTGTCTCCAGAAGTTGTTCCACTTAGTGGCTTAGTCTATGGCTCCAGATCCTGCATCTATGGCACAACCTTCCATGGGCAGGCCTTCTCCTGACACGGACTATAAGAGAAATGATGAAGAATGAAAATAAACTTGCTTCTATTATCTTCATCGAGTACCTACTCTGTACTAGGCTTGACATATACTTTCTCTCTCATGCGATCCTCTTGTCATCTCACTATTGTCCCCATTTTGCAGAGAAGACCAAAGCACAGAGAGTCACTTATCTAAGACCATTCAACAGGAAAATTGCAGACCTGAATTCAATCCTCAATATTTCTGGCTTTCTCAGTCTCTGTCTTTTCCAAATTATGAAAATTAAATAAGATAATGGACATGATATAATTTGTAGCAGGATAACATAGTTCTCATTAAAATAACTTTTTTTTTTTAAGGGAGTGGTCGCACTCTGTTGTTCAAGCTAAGCTCAGGCAATCATCCCACCTCAGTCTCCTGGGTATCTGGGGCTACAGGCACACACCTCCACACCTGGCTTTATTTATTTATTTATTGAGATGAAGTTTTGCTGTGTTGTCTAGGGTGGTCTCAAGCTCCTGGGCTCAAGCGATCCTCCAACCTCTGCCTTGCAAAGCGCTGGGATTGCAGTGTGAACCACCATGCCCAGCCTGGAATAACTTCACTTTGGGAGGTGGAGGCAAGAGGATTGCCTGAGTCCAGGGGTTCAAGACCAACGTGGGCAACTTGGCAAGACCTCGTCTCTACAAAATTAGCTGGACATGGTGGTGCGTGCCTGTGGTTCCAGCTACTTGGAAGGCTGAGGCAGAAGGATCGACTGAGCCCAGCAGGTTGAGGCTGCGGTGGCGGTGAGTGTGCTACTCCACTCCAGCCTGGGTGACAGAGTGAGACTCTGACTAAAAATAAATAAATAAATAACAAAATTATATGGTCCTGGCCCCCATCACAATGCAGCTGGCACTCCCTGTCAAGTCCCTTCCAAGACTTCATTGGAATCTCTGCAGGTGTTTGACCTGGTGTTCCAGAACAAGTCCTGCCTGCTGTCACATAACTTTGCCATTGCTAACCCTAATTGAGTGGGCACTAGCCATGGGCCTGAATCTGGCCTACTACTTTACACACAAGACATCCTCTGTTCATCATTCTCTTTCTTCTTATTTTTATTTTTTATTTTTTTTGTAGTCAGTCTCACTCTGTCACCCAGGCTGGAGTACAGTGGCACACTCATGGCCACCGTAGCCTCGACCTGCTGTGTTCAGACAATGCTTCCACCTCAGCCTTTCAAGTAGCAGGAACTACAGGTGTGTGCCACACGCCCAGCTAATTTTTTGATTTATTGTAGAGGCAAGGTCTCGCCAAGTTGCCCAGGTTGGTCTTGAACCCTGGGGCTCAGGCAATCCTCTCACCTCAGCCTCCAAAGTGCTGGGATTACAGACATGAGCCACCGAGCCCGGCAAAAAATATTTTTTAAAGTATATTTTTTCTCTTACATATTCTTTTTTGTTTGGCTTCTCTCACGTTCACTCATCATTTTATTTGTGCAATTTCAATTTATATGTTTTTGCAAGTAGCAATAGCTGTTCTTTTTATTTAGTTAGTTCTGTTTTGTTTTTGAGTTGGAGTCTCACTCAGTCGTCCAGGCTGGAGTGCAGTGGCATGCTCAAGGCCACCACATCCTCAATCTTCTGGGCTCAGGCGATCCTTCTGCTTCAGTCTTTCAAGTAGCTGGAACTACAGTCGAGCACTACAACACCCGGATAATTTTTTTTTTTTTTTTTTTAATTGTAAGATGAGGTCTCACCAAGTTGCCCAGGCTGGTCTTGAACCCCTGAGCTCAGGCAATCCTCTCATCTCAGCCTCCCAAAGTGCTGGGATTACAGGCTTGTGCCACCGCGCCTGGCTAGCTGTTCTTTTTATTGTTATATGTATTCCATTGTGTAAATATAATTTATTCTACTTTTCCTATTGATTACATTTAGGCTGTTCCCTTACTTTCCTTTGCGTATTGCTTTATTTCACCTGTGTAGATTTCTAAAAAGTATTATTTTCATGTATAAAACCAACTGAGGCTCAGAGAAGTTAAGTGACTTCCCCGAGGTCACACAACACATGAGCAGCAGAGCCAGGACTGCAAATCCACACCCTGACCTCCGCACCTCAACTGCAGAGGCGTGGGAGAAAGGCTTTTACTTTTTCCACAACCTGGGACTGAGAGTGTCACCACAACATGGCTTCAGTTTTCTATTTTAATTTTAAGTTTTTTAAATTTTTTATTTTGAAAGATGTGGATACAATTCAGGGTTAGGTATACAAATGTTCATTATGCAGGTACCCTTGTTGATGAGTTGTGTACCACCTTCCCTCACAGTTTCCCATTACTGCCAACCCCACCCCACCCCTGGTAGTTTCCCACTACTGCCAATCCCTTTCTTATAGTATTGTGATAATTGTTTAATTTTAGTTTTAATTTATTTAATTTTTGAGTTGGTGGGTCTCACTCTGTCACCCAGGCTGCAGTGCAGTGGCATGCTCACAGCTACCACAGCCTCAACCTGCTGGGCTCAGGTGATCCCTCTGACTCAGCCTTCCAAGTAGCTGGAACTACAGGTGTACACCACCACGGCTCGCCATATTACCCAGGCTGGTTTTGAACCCCTGGGCTCAGGCAATCCTTTTACCTTGGCCTCCCAAAGTGCTGGGAATATAGGCATAAGTTGCTGATTTTTTTTTTTTAGTCAGATTTTTACTGGGACACCCAGTCTGGAGTACAGTGGCATGCTCACAGCCACTGCAGCCTCAGCCTGCTGGGCTCAGTTGATCCTTCCGCCTCAGCCTTCCGAGTACCTGGAACCATGGCATGCACCACCATGCCTGGCTGGTTTTGTTTGTTTGTTTGTTTATTGTAGAGACGAAGTCTCACCATGCTGCCCAGGCTGGTCCCGAACCCCTGAGCTCAGGCAATCCTCTGGCCTCCACCTCCCAAAGTGCTGAGATTACAGGCATGAGCCACCGTGCCCGACTGACCTCGATTTTTTTTTTTTTTTTTTTTGAGTTGGAGTCTCACTCTGTCGCCCAGACTGGAGTGCAGTGGCCGCTCCCGGTCACCGCAGCCTCGATCCGCTGGGCTCTGGTGATCCTTCTGCCTCAGCCTTCCAAGTAGCTGGAACTACAGGCGCGCACGACCACGCCCGGCTAATTTTTTGACTTACTGTAGAGATGAGGTCTCGCCAAGTTGCCCAGACGGGTCTCGAACCCGCAGGCTCAGGCAATCCACTCACTCCCAAGGCGTGGGATTACAGGCTGAGCCACCGAGCCTGGCTGACCTCGATTTTTTTTAAAGAGCTCCAGCATCTGTGAAATTAATCTGTGCTCACAGTTGTGCTTGCAGAAATAAAGCCAGATGTCAACAACCACAAACTAGCCACAGAGTGAGAACTGAGCTCAGTAGCGTTGCCCTGACCTGAATCCTCACTTCAGCACAATATTAAAATCTCCACGGGATGCTGAGCAAGTGAAATGCACCCTCCTACGCACATATAGTGCCAGATGCAAAAGAAATAACAGACCACTCACAGGCCAGGTCTCCTTGAGAACCCCCCTCTTTCCAGAAATCCTTGCACCCAGTCTCTTCCACCTGTGAACTCTAAGAGCCTTAAAGTCTCCGTTTCCCCTACCTCCAGGGATAAGACACTTTGAGTGTGAGCCCCTCTTCTCTGTTCCTTGATCAACCAGAAAGGTTTCTGCTCTGCTTCACACCGAAACTGGTCTGTCCTATTGGCCTGAACTGCAAGAACCTGTGAGCTGTGATTGTGCCACTGTGCTCAGTCTGGACAACAGAGTGAGATCTCGACTCAAAAAATTTTTTAAAAGCATACTTTCTCAAAATAACGAAAGCTTTTAAGTTTAAAAAAGGTGAGTTAGCCAGGCTCGGTGGCTCAGCCTGTAATCCCTCGCTTGGGGAGGCTGAGGTGAGTGGATTGCCTGAGCCCGCGGGTTTGAGACCCGCCTGGGCAACTTGGCGAGACCTCATCTCTACAATAAATCAAAAATCAGCCAGGCGTGGTAGCGCGCGCCTGTAGTTGCAGCTACTCGGAAGGCTGAGGCGGAAGGATCGCCGGAGCCCAGCAGGTCGAGGCTGCGGTGGCCGGGAGCGGCCACTGCACTCCAGCCTGGGCGACAGAGTGAGACTCCAACTCAAAAAAAAAAGAAAAAATAAAGAAAAAATAAAAAAGGTGAGTTGACAAGCTCTAAAGCAGGATGTGAACAAGTAGGGTTGGGAGCCATTGAAAGGGAACCAGTAAGGTAAGGCCCCATTAGGGTCAAACGACCCCCTGGAGGTTGGTAACAAGGGATCCTCCTCCTCCTACTCCTAAAGACACAGGAGTCCTGACCATCACTGGTGGCAGCAGGACTGTGATGCAGCCTGGTGACTGGGAGCCCTTAGCCTGTGACACAAACCCATGGTGACCCTTCTGAGAAGCGATCACAAATACCACTTCCTTCCAGCCCATTGTGCAGGGCAGTGTCTGAAAGGCTAGGGGATCAGGGCCCAGCCTTTGTCCTCTCTGACCAAGCAGAGTGGGTGTGAAACCACCAGGAAGGCAGACCAGGCTGGCCACCCCAATGGATGGCCCCTGGCCTGGGCCTGTTCCCTTTCTTTTTCTTTTCTTTTTCTTTTTTTTGAGTCTGAGTCTCAGTCTGTCACCCAGGCTGGAGTGCAGTGGCACGCCCACAGCCATCGCAGCCTCAACCTGCTGGGCTCTGGCGATCCTTTCACCTCAGCCTTCCAAGTAGCTGGAACTATAGGCATGCACCACCACCCCCAGCTAATTTTTTGATTTATTGTAGAGATGAAGTCTCGCCAAGTTGCCCAGGCTGGTCTCAAACCTATGGGCTCAGACAATCCTCTCACCTCAGCTGCCCAAAGCGCTGGGATTATAAGAGTGAGTCACCACACCCACCCCCGTTCTCTTTCAATGGCTCCCAACCCTGCTTGTTCACATCCTGCTTTAGAGTTAGTCCTTCTCACCTTTTTGTCAACTCACCTTTTTAAACTTAAAAGCTTTAGTTATTTTGAAAAAGTGAGCTTTTCTTTTTTGGGGGTACTTTTAAAAAATTTTTTTTCAGTTGAGCTCTCACTCTGTTGTCCAGACTGAGTACAGTGGCACAATCACAGCTCACCACAGCGCCTCCTACTTCTGGGCTCAGGCAAATCTCCCACCTCAGCCTTTAGAGTAGCTGGCACTATGGGTGTGTACCACCATACCTGGCTAATTTTTTATTTTATTTTTTGTAGAGACAAGGTCTCATTATGTTTCCTAGTCTGGCCTTGAACTCCTGGGCTCAAGCAGTCCTCCTGTCTTGGCCTCCAAAAGTACTGGGATCACAGGTGTAAGCCGTGGTACAGGTCCAAAATTGTGTTTTTCAAAGAGCTA
>CAUYQG010243318.1:0-14295 GCA_963574415.1 Tarsius wallacei
GGAAGGCTGAGGCGGAAGGATCGCCGGAGCCCAGCAGGTCGAGGCTGCAGTGGCCGGGAGCGGCCACTGTACTCCAGTCTGGGCGACAGAGTGAGACTCCAACTAAAAAAACAAAAAGAACAAAATTGATTCATTGACTTAAAACTTAATTAGAACTTCACTTAAAGTTCTATTTAGGAGCAACCTTTTCTGATTTATTGTAGAGTAATCCCTTCCCACTGTGGGAGCTTTTCTGTCCTCTTAATAAATCCTGCTTTCAAAAAAATAATAATAAACTTCTATTTAAATTATTCATTACAAATTTTTGTATTTTAAGATAAAAGGGAGATTTTGCTGGGTTGGGTGGCTCATGCCTGTAATCCCAGCACTTTGGGAGGCGAGGGTAAAAGGATTATCTGAGCCCAGGGCTTTGAGACCAGCCTGGGCAACTTGATGAGACCTCAACTCTACAATAAATCAGAAAATTAGCCAGGTGTGGTGGCTTTCACCTGTAGTTTCAGCTACTTTCAAGACTGAAGCGGAAAGATACACCTGAGCCCAGCAGGTCAAGATTGTGGTGGCCGTGAGTATGCCGCTGCACTCCGACCTGGGTGACAGTGAGCCTCCAACTCAAAAAAAAAAAAAAGAAAAGAAAAAAAGCAGGGGTGTTTTAGTGAATTGTAGGATTATGTGTGCTCTTATTGTAGTTCTCTAATTTTTTGTACTTTAAGCCTTTTCTTTCTAATTCTTGTGTTCCCTTTCACTACTAGAAATACCTTTTATCGCTGATGTAATTTTAAAAGTTAGTGATAGAGGTCAGAAAAGAATAAGCACAGGTGGAGCATCTTTCTCAACTTCAAAGTGTATTACAGGAGATATCACAGTTCTAGGTAGCTGAGAAGTAATTATTAATACTAAATAATTGCCAAAATAATTATTGAAGCCGGGCTCGGTGGCTCAGCCTGTAATCTCGCGCTTTGGGAGGCTGAGGTGAGTGGATTGCCTGAGCCTGCGGGTTCGAGACCCGCCTGGGCAACTTGGTGAGACCTCATCTCTACAATAAATCATAAATTAGCCAGGCGTGGTTGCGCACGCCTGTAGTTCCAGCTACTTGGAAGGCTGAGGCGGAAGGATCGCCGGAGCCCAGCAGATCGAGGTGGCCGGGAGTGGCCACTGCACTCCAATCTGGGCGACAGAGTGAGACTCCAACTCAAAAAAAATAATAATTATTATTATTGATGTAACATCTACTATATATAGTCTCATCTTCCTTTTTAGATCACTACATGTTTTCTGTTCATTCTGTAGGTAGTTGATATATCAATGTGATAAGCAGTGTCATGAGCTCAGTGATTATATAGAAATTTTGATTACATCGATGTTAACTATAGCTGGCTCCCAAAGAAATTGACCTGCCTAGGCTAGCAGAATTCAGCTGAAAACAAATATCTTATCTTCTTGTCCTGTGCTTTTTTTCATTATATGGTATTACCTTCCTAGAAGAAAGGATAGTAGTGAAGGTCTTTTTGTCTGTTTTTTGCAAGACTAAAAACACTTAAGTGTTCTAACTTTTCAGATATTTCCTTCACCCCATAATCTTTTTTACTCCACACTCAACACATCCTTATTGTAAGAAAAGCGATTTCCTGTGAAACATCAACTTGAAACAAAAATTATATAGTCACTCATTTTGAGACTTAATCAAACAAATTAAATATAAACTTTATTTATTATAAAGTTAGTATGAAATTCTAGGCCTTCACAGTAGATATTCATCCTACCTATTTCTAACCTTATTTTTGTCTTTATTCTCCTTAGAAACACAAACTGTTGTAGTCATACTGGTATAGAGCCTAGCATGTGATAGGTCTCAAATATTTTGTTTTTGAAAAGTGAAAAATGCCTTCCTTCAGAGCAGGGGAAATTAAGAACAATATTTGCAATAAGAATGATGCCAGTCAAATTATATCTATTTCAGCAGGTCTTAGTACTATTTGAATATTTTTTGCATCAGAATATCTAGTAAAAATATGAATGTTGGCTAATTAGTGGAAAATTAGTATGTAACATGTCTTTTGTGGGTGGACTTAGACTATTTGTACACGTGAAAGTATTAGAAAATGTATTAGGCTGTGTTTCAACCAACCTTAAGTTAAGGAAGGATAAATTAAAAAATCTGTTAGTATAATTATCAATCAATTGGAATATCCAAGAATATGTTTACTATATACATATCAACATCATGCATAGACAACTACTCTCTCTCTCTCTCTATATATATATATATGTGTGTGTGTGTATATATATATATATATATATATATATATATATATATATATATATTTTTTTTTTTTTTTTTTTTTTTTTTTTTAAACAGGATCTCGCTCTGTCACCCAGACTGGAGTGCAGTGGCTCAGTCCTGGCTCATTGCAACCTTAAACTCCTGGGCTCAGGTGAACCTCCCATCTTAGACTTCCATGTAGCTGCAATTATAGGTGAACACCACCATGCCTGGCTAATTTTTTAATTTTTTTGTAGAGATGGGGGTCTCATTATGTTATTCAGGCCAGTCTGCAATTCTAGCCTTAAGTAGTTCTCCACTTTGGCTTCCCAAGGCACTGGGATTATAGCTATGAACCATGGCACCCCGCCAAAAGACTACTATTTCTAAAAGCATTTACATGGCTGTTAGTTAAATAAGGCTGTTTGGGCACATGTAACTCTGGTCCCTCCCTAGACTCCCTAAAATGGTAGGGAGGGAGTATAAAGTGTATATATATAACAAAATAGAAAATTGGAGAGGAAATAATAGCAGATGAGATAGCAATAAAATTTTGGAAGTGGAAAGCACATCAGCCATTGAAAAGGGACTTAATAGGGAAAGCTAAACTTTGTTTTCCTATGTAAGAGATACCCATAAGAAACAGGTTGATTCTCCTCAAAGAATCCCTAGAAAGTCTCAGAAATTTGTGGTTCTTCTTAAGGCTGTTGTGTAAGATGGAAATGAAAGCGAAAAGAGTGTTTGACTGTACTGAAGAGCATTTAGAACCCCAGATCATGTCTACTGAATTGAGCAGACAGGTAACTGCCTTTCTTGGGCATACTGTAGGAAGGATTTACTTTGGAGAAGTTGATCCAGGGATTCCCAGAGACATGAGGCCCAGCTGATGGTAGGGTTATGTGCCTTGCAAGAATGCTCCCACCTCCTGTTTGGCTGCCTGAATACCAACAGCTGCATATGGACATAATCCTTCTTAAAGAACTAACCACCCCAAGAAAAGATGTTATCTGTTAGTGTACACATATTGGTAGTTATAGCAGGTGTTATACTCAATCACCATATAGTAAGATGACCACTCTGCCACAAGCCCTCCCCCTTGCATATGTAAGTCATGTATCAGTTAACATCTGGTATATGTTCTGAGACATGTACTGTTAGGTTACTTTATCATTATGTTGACATAATAGAGCATACTTACACAAATCTAGATGGTATAGCCTACTACACAACTGGATTACTATATAGTATAGCCTGTTGCTTCTAGGCTACAAATCTGTACAGCATGTCACTATACTGAATACTGTAGGCAATTATAACACATTGGAAAGTTTTTATGTATGTTTGTATTGTGTAAACATAGAAAAGGTGCAGTTAAAACGTGATATAAAGCCAGGTGCAGTAACTCATGCCTATAATCTCAGCATTTTGGGACGCCAAAGCGGGAGGATTGCCAGAGCCCAGGAGTTCAAGACCAGCCTGGGCACCATAACAAGACCTCGTCTCTACAAAAAAAAAAAAATTAGCCAAGCATAGTGTCCCCTGCCTGTATTTCTAGATACTCAGGACCCTAAGGCAGAAAGATTCCCAAAGCCCAGAAGTTTGAAGCTACAGTGAGCTGTGATCATGCCATTGCACTCCAGCCTTGGCAACAGTGAGGCTCTGACTCAAAAATACACACACACAGACACGCACACATATATTTATACTGTATGTATGTATAGCATAAAAAATTAAAAATGGTGCACCTGTATAAGGATACTTACCATGAATGGAGTTTGCAGGACTGGAAGTTGCTCTGGGTGAAGCAGTGAGTGGTGAGTGAATATGGAGGTCTAGGACATTACATTACTACAGACTATAAACATTGTACACTTAAGCATTTAAATACCTTTCTTTCTTCAATAACAAATTAGCTTTGGCTTACTATAACATTTTTACTTTAACAGTTTGTATATAAACTTTTGTTTTCTTTATATATTCTATAAGCTTTTTTCTATTGTATTTATTTATTTTTTTACTGTTTGAACTTTTTTGTTATAATCTAAGACACATATTAGTCGAAACCTACACAGGATAAGGATCACCAATATCGCTGTTTTCCACCTCCGCATCTTATCCCACTGGAAGGTCTTCAAGAGCAGTAACAGGCATGGAGTTGTCATCTCTTATGATAACAGTGCCTTTTAGAACACCTCCTGTAAGAACTGCCTGAGACTGTTTTACAGTTAACCTTTTAAAAATAACAATAATAATAATAGAGAAATACATTCTAAATCAATGATAAATAGTACAGTAAATACACAGACCAGTGACATAGTTGTTTATTATTATTATTATCAACTGTTATGTCCTGTACATAATTATATGTGCTACACTGTGGCAGCACAGTAGGTTTGTTTACACCAGTGTCACCACAAAGATATGAGTGATGTGTTGCACTACAAAGTAACTAGGTAATAGGAATGAAAAAGTATGGGACCACCATGGTATAAGTGGTCCATCATTGACTGAAATGTTATTGCAGCACATGCCTGTACTTGCTTTCCAGTCATTTTTAACATTCCAGTCCCTAAAAGCAAACAGAGCCAGGAGTGATCAGACATTTAACAAAAGCATCTAACATGTAAGTAAGACACAGAGAAAATGGAGACAATATAGAATAAGAAGAAAAGATGGGAGGATGCAACTGTCCAATTTTCTCAGTCATTAGGAAATACTGCAACCATGAAATAAGTACCGGATGGTAATAAGTAAGAAACTCTTAGAAATTAAAAATATAATAGCATAAATTTAAAAATTAAACAGAAGTTTGGAAAATAGTCAAGGAACAACAAAATGGATAAATAGTTAGAAAATAGGAGATAAAAGATAAGTAAATTAGAGAATCTAATCAGGAGATCTGTCATTGAAACTAATAATAGTCTGAGAGAATAAAGGAGATTTTTTTTTTTCTTCTTTGAATTAGAGTCTCACTCTGTTGCCCAGGCTGGAGTGCAGTGGCACACTCACGGCCACCCCAGCTTCGGACCTGCTGGGCTTCCACGATCCTTCTGCCTCAGCCTTCCAAGAATCTGAAACTACAGGTGCACTCCACCATGCCCAGCTAATTTTTTTGTTTTTAAAGATGAGATCTCAGCCAGGCTCGGTAGCTCAGCCTGTAATCCCGTGCTTTGGGAGGCTGAAGTGCATGGATTGCCTGAGCCCGCAGGTTCGAGACTCACCTGGGCAACTTTGCGAGACCTCATCTCTACAATAAATAAACAAATAAATCAGCCGGGCATGGTAGCGTGTGCCTGTAATTCCGGCTACTCGGAAGGCTGAGGCAGAAGGATCGCCGGAGCCCAGCAGGTCGAGGTTGCAGTGGCCGGGAGCAGCCACTGCACTCCAGTCTGGGCAACAGAGTGAGACTCCAACTCAAAAAATAATAATAATAATAAATAAAATAAAAATAAAAAAAGATGAGATCTCACCATGTTGGCCAGGCTGGTCTTGAACCCCTAGGCTCAGGCATTCCTCTTGCCTCTGCCTCCCAAAGTGCTGGGATTACAGGCTGAGCCACCGAGCCCAGCCAGAGGAGAAGCAATTAGCAAAGAAATGACAATTTTTTAGAATTAAAAGACATGAATTTTCATATAGAAGGTATACACCAAGTTCCCAATATAATGAATCATGAAATTGCCTAACATCTAGAATAAAAAAGAAGAATCTAAGAACTTTGAGAGAAGTGGTACATTTCTATAGTCCCAGTTACTTGAGAGGCTGAGACAGGAGGGTTGCTTAAGGCGAGGAGTTCAGGGTTGTAGTGTGCAATGATTACAGCTGTCAAGAGCCACCGTATTACAGCCTAAGCAATATAGTGAGACCCTATCTTTTTGGGGGGAATAAAAAAGCAACTAGAGTAATATGCCAAAACAAGTGGAATATACCTAGAAAGGGAAAGATGGGCACTGAGAAATAGGAGAGTCTGAAATCAAAGAGAACCTATTAGCTCGGTGGTGGCCTGGAGAACCAGTGGTCCATACTGGAGCAGGAGACCTCAGATGTCTAAGAGGAATGTCTGTGGTGTTGATTGCTACCTGATGTGCCTGTCCTTATTGAGAGGAGGGATACAGATATGCAGGAAAATTAGAAGACCTGAGTTACTTATGATACATAAGCCATCAGAAACTCAAGGCAGTTACTAGGAAAACAAGGAATTATAGACGGAAAGATGAAATCATGGTGTCATAGATGTGAATAATATCTATAGTTATAAGATTGAGCTAACCAAAAATTACAATGTAACAATATTGGAAAGATGGAGAAAAAGGACACTAGAGAATGTATAAACAAAGATCAAGAAATAAAAATGAAAACATTTTGAAATATGAAAGTAAGTCTTAGAAGCAGCAGCAAAAAAAAGTTGAAAGTGGATGTCTCTGCCAACTGGAGGACCATGGGAGGATACTAATGTTTTTCATGAAAAGTCTTGCGTTACTTGACTTTTTAAACAATATATGCATATTACCTTGATAAACATTAAATTTTCTTAGCTTGAAAAAGAAAATTTTTTATTCATAACCATAGATTCTAATGACTTAATATAATAGACTTAACTACATAATTCTTCTCTATTAACTTATTTTCAAAAGGATAGACAGTCTTAAAATACCCTTTTTAAATTTTTGTTTTTCAGTTGCCTTGTAGAAGGGGATGCTAAAGAAGAAATACTACAGCCACCAGAACCTCACCCAGTGCCGCCCATCTTGACACCTTCTCCTCCTTCAGCTTTTCCAACAGTCACTACTGTGTGGCAGGACAATGACAGATACCATCCAAAGCCAGTGTTACATATGGTTTCATCAGAACAACATTCAACAGACCTCAACAGAAACTATAATAAACCAACAGAACTTGCAGGGAAAAATGAATCAACTATTGAACAGATAGATAAGAAATTGGAGCGAAATTTAAGTTTTGAGATTAAGAAAGTCCCTCTCCAAGAGGGACCAAAAAGTTTTGATGGGAACACCCTTTTGAGTAGAGGCCATGCAATTAAAATTAAATCTGCTTCACCTTGTATAATTGATAAAATGTCTAAGCCACAGGAATTAGGTTCAGGAGATATAAATGTTGGTGATATTTCTCAGAATTCTTGTGTGGACTGCAATGCAGCACAGTCAAACAAAATTCCAGTTACTCCACCAGAAGACTCCCAGAAGAATTCAGACACACCTCCAAGGCCAGATCGCTTGCCTCTTGATGAGAAAGGACACGTAACATGGTCATTTCATGGACCTGAAAATGCCATACCCGCACCTGATTCATCTGAGGGCAAGTCCTCAGATACCCACTATCAAAGTATGAAAACTGTGAGTTTGACTCCAAGCCCTACAACACAAGTTGAAACCCACGATCTTGTGGATCATCATAACAGTTCCCCTCTATTCAGAGCACCCCTCAGTTTTACTAATCCTCTTCACTCCGATGACTCAGACTCAGATGAAAGGAACTCTGATAGTGCTGTGACCAAGAATAAAACTAATATTTCAACAGCAAGTGCCACAGTTTCTGCTGCCACTAGTACTGAAAGCATTTCTACTAGGAAAGTATTGCCGATGTCCATTGCTAGACATGATATAGCAGAAATGATACATTCAGGTGCTGGAAAAGGTAATAATATAATGTCTGACATTTAAATATCTTTCCTATGTGCCAGCCACTGTTTTAAGTACTTCAGCTATATTGGTTCATCATGTTTTATTCCACACTACACTATGGAATCTATAACAAAATTTAGTTGTCTTAGATACTAATTTTTTAAAAATAAGCTTTTGTTGTTACCTTAATTTGATCACATAATATTACTGGGTTGTGTGTTTTCAAAATATTTTAATTGTTGTAACTGGAAAAGTTTTTTCTTTATTATATAAACTTTTTAGTGTTTTGTATAGCTAAAAAATATATATTGCTGAATAATTAAAATTAATTTAGGAAAGAATGGCAAAAATGTTGTAGAATGGCTTTTTTGGCCACTTATATTTCACCCATGCTTCTAATAGATATCTGTTTAGTCATCTTTTTTCTGTTCCTTTAACTACACATTACCTTTTTCTCTCTTACTCTCTTCACAAATTCTTGCAAATAAGGTTGCTTTCAACCCTGAGTTTAACCCAGGAACAATATTGCAAACTACCCTGCAAAGTATGGGCAGTTTAATTCATTTAGTAGTGAGTGGGATATATACATATCTGGTCACCAAAGCTGTTATTTAATTAGTGACTTTTTGAAGCATCTTAGCATTTCCAGATAATGCATGCATTTAGTTGCAGATAACGCATGTATCATTTGTTCTTGAAACTCCTCTTTGATCTGCTAAAAATAATAATCTTAAGTGGACTATAAAATTGAAAGGAGACATATAAACACAAAAACCACTTACTGATACGTTGAGTATCAGATCAATTATCAGTAAATTTTGGTAATGAGACATACAGACTGGGTAAAATAAATATTAAGAACTGGAAAGATGATTTTCTATTTCTGACCCACTGTGTACCACCCATACTGTAGTGCTTTTGTTTTCCCTCACATACTATATTTTTTGACTTGAGAATGTTCTCATCTGGAAAAGTAGATGAGAGTCTAAGCTAGTTTCTTAAATTACAGAATTCTACTTTCTTGGTTCTTCGGTGTTTTATTTGAAGGATCTTCAAAAGGTAATGGTTAGCATTGTAAGAATTACTTTACCAGTTTACCATAATTTTAAATGGCTAATCTTTTTTTCTTCAACTTCAGAGTTTGAAATATAACAGCCCAGCTATAACTATATAAGCAAATACGTAGTTAAGAAATTTTTGTTTTTGCCTTTTTTGGTATATCAGGCATATGTTATTGTGCCTAGAAAGTTTTGTGGGGTTTTTTTTCAAATTACTAAGAGTAGAATTTGGTGAGGACAGGAAGGATGCATGATGTGAATGCTCATTAAAAGTTACTGCTGCATGACCAGTCTTTTGGTGATAACAAAAAGAGTTCCTTTAAGACATGTTGTACAGAGATAACTGAAAGCACCCTCCTATATATCAGCTCATTTCTTTCAGTTTTGTTATTTCAAAGCAAAGATAGTGTAAATGTTATTTCTGGTTTACTTTCACCCTATCTTTACTAAGCTGTTGATTTGATATTAACTGAAGATTTTCCTGTGTAAATATTCTTTGTTGCAGCATAACTACAAGAAGACCTATTTTTAATGTATTGCCAAGTATTTACCTTATAGATCATTTACTTTATAGATTATTTATTGTTTACTTTATAGATTATTATTTCCTTTGTAGATTATTTATTTGGTAGGACCATTGGAATATGTTCTGATTGAAAAATATGGAATTAGGTGTTTTCATAATTGTGTGAATAGCATAGAGTGAACTTACACAAACCTAGACAGTACAGCCTACTACACACCTAGGCTATATGATGTAGCCTATTGTTTCAAGGCTACAAACATGCACAGCATGTTACTGTACTGAATACTGTAGACAGTTGTAACAATGGCAAATATTTGTGTTTTTAAACATATCTGAACATAGAAAAGATACAGTAAAAATGCAATATCATAATCTTTTGGGACCACTGTTGTATGTGTGGTTCTGTTGTTGACCAAAACATCATGCAGTATATGATTGTAAATGAATAATTTTTTATTGATGCCTAAAATAACCTTTTGCATATGTTACTGCCTGACAAAAATCTCTGGCTGTAAATTCTGATTTCAGTCTTAACTCAGGCTTCCCGAAAGATTTCTCAAATTTAACTATAGTAAGCCTCATACAATGTATGATTTCCTAAAGCCTATGTAAAATGTGCAGTCTCTGGTTGGTTAACCTCTTAAACAAAAGTTTGTAACAGGAATAGCGATCCAGGGAGAAATATGCAGTTGAAAAGCAAGGGCCACAGTTAGAAAATAAGTCTTTAAGGATGAGGACTGTCAAGAGAGAAAAAGAACAGAATTTCTGAAAGACACCTGGTAAATACTTTAATATAAACAAGCAGAACTGTCCTTCCTGCTTTGTTCATTTAATTTATGAAATGGTACCAAAAATGCCAAGATTATATGTCCCTTCCTTCCAACAGCCATCTCTTCACTGTGAGCTGTTAGTAACAAGAGGGCAAAGAGAAAAAATGATGATGACTCAGCCTACCACTACTGGATAAGTTCTTTAGTTGGCAAAAGAGAGTTCCGGTATTCTTGGTAGATACATCAAGTATCGGACCAGAACTCTCTTCTTGGCAGGACCTAGAGGCTGTATTTTGTGTCTCCAGCTAAATAAATGTAGGAGGGGCAAGAGCTTCGTGCTTGTTGAAAATTGAAAAGGTTTTGCTTGATTTTTAGTAACTTTTTAATGCTCGCCTGTCAGACGTGATAAAATAACAGAATATCATGACAATATTGTTTGTTCATTTTTTTAAAACAATGGGCAAAGCCCAGACAAAATAATACAAGATCTTCACTTTTCCTTTTCTTTATCTCATCCTCCCTAACCGGATTTGTACCCTAATTTTTTAATTTTTATTTTAAAGATCTGGGGTACAATTGAGGGTTAGGTACATATGTGATCTTTGCACAGGTAAAGTTTGGACCTCCCTTTGGTCCTCACTTCATCTGGTTTGAGATCAAGTACACTTATTTATGGTGTGTGCCTCCCTCCGCCCAGCAGTGTCCCACTACTGCCAATCCCTTTCTTTTTTTTTTTTTTTTTTTTTTGAGTTGGAGTCTCACTCTGTCCCCCAGACTGGAGTGCAGTAGCCGCTCCCGGCCACCGCAGCCTCAACCTGCTGGGCTCCGGCAGTCCTTCCACCTCAGCCTTCCAAGTACCTGGAACAGGCGTGCGCTATCATGCCCCGCTAATTTTTGATTTTATTGTAGAGATGAGGGCTCCCCAAGTTGCCCAGGCAGGTTTTGACCCCGTGGGCTCAGGCAATCCACTCACCTCAGCTTCCTAAAGCACAGGATTACAGGCTGAGCCACCGAGCCCGGCTCCAGTCCCTTTCTTATTATATTATGATAAGTGTTCCTGGTCTGCTTATAAGTGAGTACATGTGGTATTCAGGTCTTTGTTTCTATGATAGATCACTGAGTATTATAGACTCTAAATCCATCCCAGTTGCTGCAAAGTCCATAATTTTGTTTTTCATTATTACTGTGTAATCATTGTTTATATGTACCACATTTTTCTTTATCCAGTCCACTTTTTTTTTTTTTTTTTTTTTTATGTTATTGTGGGGTACAGTTAGGGGTTAGGCATACAAAAATCCAGTCCACTTTTAATGGGCAGCACAGTTAGTTCCATGTTTTTGCTATTGTGAATAATATGATAATTAATATTTTGTCATATTAATGCTATTATAGTAATAATATGATATATATTGTACGTATTATAATATGTATGATATTAATAATATAACTAATATTGTATCATATTAATATAAATAAGATAATCGTGCGTGTGCAGGAATCTTTTTGTAGAATGATTTGAGTTCCTCTGGGTATATTCCCAGAAGGGGGATTACTGGGTCATATGGAAGGTCAATTTTTAGATATTTTTAGGAATTGCCACACTGTTTTCCACAGAGGTTATACTAATTTGCACTCCTACCAACAGTGTAGAAGCGTTCCTTCTTCTCCACATCCTTGCCAGCATCTGTCGTTTTTTTGAATTATTAATAATGGCCATCCTAACTGGAGTTAGGTAGTATCTCAGTGTGGTTTTAATTTGTATTTCTTTGATGATTGGTGAGGCTGAGCATTTTTTCATGTATCTGTTGGCTGCTCATATGTCTTCTTCTGAGAAGTGTCTATTCATATCTTTTGCCGACTTTTTAATAGGAATGTTTGTTTTTTTTTTTTCTTTCGGCACCTCTGAGTTCCTTGTAGATCCCAAATGTTTTGGGGTTTTTTTGTTTTCTTTTTTAGTTGGAGTCTCACTCTATTGCCCAGACTGGAGTGCAGTGGCCGCTCCCGGCCACCACAACCTCAACCTGCTGGGCTCTGGCGATCCTTCCATCTCAACCTTCCAAGTAGCTGGAACTACAGGCGCACACTACCACGCCCGGCTGATTTTTGATTTATTGTAGAGATGAGGTCTCGCCAAGTTGCCCAGGCAGGTCTTGAACCCGCGGGCTCAGGCAATCCATTCACCTCAGCCTCCCAAGGTGCGGGATTACAGGCTGAGCCACCAAGCCCGGCTGTAGATCCCAATTGTTAGGCCTTTGTCAGATATACAGCTGGCAAACATTTTTTTCCCATTCAGTGAGCTGTCTCCCCACTCTCTTGATGGTTTCTTTTGCTTTGCAGTGGCTTTCAGTTTGATGATCTATCTTATCTTGTATTGCATTCCGTTTTGGAGAATTGATCAAGAAATAGTTGCCTACTCCAATGTGCCTAAGAGTGTTTCCTGTGCTTTTTCTAGGATTCTTATAGTTTGAGATTTTGCATTTAGGTCATTGATCCCTTTAGAGTTGATTTTTGTGTATGGTGATAGGTAGAGATCCTGTTTCAATCTTCTGCACGTGGTCAGCCAGTTTTCCCAGCACCATTTACTGAATATGTTCTCTTCTCCCCGGTGGTTGTTGGTGGAGGCTTTGTTGAAGATGAGTTGGTTGAGAAATTGAGGTTTTGCTTCTGGAATCTCTTCTGTTTCATTGGGCTATATGCCTGTTCTTGTACCAATACCAGCCTGTTTTGATTATTTAGCCTTATAGTAGAGTTTAAAGTTTCCCGCTGTGTTTCTTTTGCTAAGGATTTTTTTGGCTATTCGTGGTCTTTTATGTTTCCATATGAATTTATGTATTGTCATTTCCAGGTCTTAAGAATGATGTTGATAATTTAATGGGCATTGCATTAAATCTATAGCTTGCCTTTGGTAGCATAGATAGCAATGTTAGTTCTTCCGATCCATGAGCATGGGATATTTTTCCATTTGTTTATGTCTTCTTTGATTTCTTTGGGCATTGTTTTGTAGTTTTCATTATAAAAGTCTTTCATTTCTCTGGTTAGAAAGATGCCAAAGAATTTCTTTCTTTTATTGCTATTGTGAATGGGATTGTGCTTTTTATTTGTTTCTCTGTCTGTTTGTTGTTGGTGTATAATAATGCAACTGTCTTTTGCACATTTATTTTTTACCCTGAGATTTTGCCAAAGTCCTTAATCAGTGCAAGGAGGTTTTTGACAGAATCTCTTGGATTTTCAAGGTATAGAATCATACCCTCAGCAAACAGGGATAGCTTGACCTCCTCTTTTCCTATTTGTATACCCCTGATTTCCTTCTCTTGTCTGATTGCTCTAGCTATGACTTCCAACACTGCTGAACAGGAGGGGTGAGAGTAGGCAGCCTTGTCTTATTCCAGTTTTCAAGGGAAATGCTTCCAATTTCTGTCCATTTAGCAATATGTTGGCTGTGGGTTTATCATAGACAGCTCTTACTAGTTTGAGGTATGTTCCCTCTATGCCTAGGTTTTCAAGGATTTTGTACACTAATATTCTTTGTATATCTTTAGTGAAAACTTGAGGATCTAATATACTAATTTACCCTAAGCCATAATAATGCTAACCAATAAGACTTACTTAATGCATTAACTTTTCCAAGAGCTAATTTTGTTTATACTAGTGAAAATTTATAAATGGCTCAGCCAACAATATATATCACATATAGATAATGACTTCAAAGTATAGTCATGCACCACTGTTGACAAAACTTGGAGCAATGAATAAGTGAAGATGTCAAAAAACTTTAATAGCTATATTTTTGTGTGTATTAGAAAAATTACTAGCACTTCAAATGGCATTTCTGGTATTACTGTTGAAAACATAACTGAAGTACATAGTCCAGTTTAATATAAATGAGATTTAGCCGGGCTCGGTGGCTCAGCCTGTAATCCCGCGCCTTGGGAGGCTGAGGTGAGTGGATTGCCTGAGCCCGCGGGTTCGAGACCTGCCTGGGCAACTTGGCGAGACCTCATCTCTACAATAAATAAAAAATTAGCTGGGCGTGGTAGCGCGC
>CAUYQG010243319.1:0-29616 GCA_963574415.1 Tarsius wallacei
TAACTTATCCTTTCTTTAATCAAAGTAACTGTCATTAAGTGAGAAGTGACTGGGAGTAAAAAGCAAAAATTTTCTCTTTGTCCTTTCTTTTCATGGGTAAGTTTTCATATTGGCAGACACTAACAGCCAGGCATCTGGAAAGGGAATCTGTGAAATGGGTTGTAGAATTCTAGGCTCAACAGTAGTAAAGAGCAAGGGATAGAAGGAGGTTTGGGGCTTGGGAGACAGGAAGTCAATTACTGGATAGACTACCCAAAGCAGCGATGATCGAATTGAGATTGGTGTTGGGTCTAGGATTTGGGTATACCCTACATACAAGCTATTAATAATAAGTTATTCTATTACTATCTCATGGATTGCTTGCAGAAGACGTAAAAATCCTGGGTCAGAGAAAAATGACCCTATTACTCACAGCAAGCCGCATGGACATCAGCATGCTCACATTTTCCCCTTGTCCCTCAAGTTTCACGGGGAGTCAATGCAGAGACCCCAGATGGATTTCATTATGGAGAGATACACTGAGCTTGGGGAATTCACTGCTTTTACAGCAAGTGGTAAGCAATCCTGCTATTTTTCCTGGAAGGGCTCATTACCTCATCTTTCAGGGTTTGCTGCAAACACAACCCTAAGAGATGGTCCAGGCAGAGAGTGGTCAGAGTGTTTCATTCTTAGCACAGTCAGATGTGTAGGATCATGAGTAACCCAGGACAGTCTGTTCTAACAGTTTCTGGAAGGAAATGATTGGATGAGCATTTTGGGTAACATTATGTTCAGGATAGGCTCTGTAGCTGGTGCATTGGCTTGCTAGCATGGCATTGGAAACATCTGGGTAACGAACACTTATTTTGTTTTTTGTAAAACAAAGTTTTAAAAATTTGGGGATTGGAACTGAAAGTAGTCAATGAGGCCTGTGTTTTTTCTGAGTGGACCATACTCTTCAGTGCTCTGTAGTGGAATTTTGTACATGACAACACCAATATTGATAAGATGTACCTTGTCCGACCATATACAGAACTAACTAACCAACTCTTCTCTCTTTCTGTCTCTCTGTGTAAAGATGGACTTGGTTTGAGGTTGAGCTTTCAGAACTCTGAGGAGATGCTTACTTACTACTTGCTCTTGTGCACTACCCAGGCAGGGATTTTAAGAGACTGTGTGACCTATACTCCATTTATTGCTGATCTCTCTGCTGTGTACCCCAACTGTGCTGACTTCATTTTGTAGCCTTCAGATAAGTGAACATTGATTGATATAAACATATTATCTAAGATATGTCTGGATATTAGTCTGAGTGTACTGTTGACATCTATAAACACAGTGATCATGCGAATTAGTATCAGAAGCAAGAATGATGCAAAGAAGTAGACCATTATGTCTGTGAGGAAAGTGCTTGAATAATGAAGGGGTGGAAGATGGTTTTGGAATGCCTTGTTACTTTGCTGACCTGTGTTTTGAGGTTTATTCTCTCAGCTTACCACCTTTAGGGTTGTCCAACTGAATGATCTCTGTTACTGTAGGAGGTCCACTCAAAGTAGCACTCCCTCTCTCTTGGAGTGATATGGTACCTCACTGTTACTAGTTCTGGGGCAATACAATATCTCTCTATGGCTTCCCTAGACTCTGTCCACACTTTTGTAATTAATTCTGTTTTTGGTAAATAATCCTCTTGAAAAACTCTTCCAAAACTACCTGATATGAGTGTGCCGATTATTTCATTGGAGGGCCTCTACTGACACATTTTCTTTGGTCGTGCACAAAAGAATGGTTAAGAGCAAGAGCATGATCTCTCACTAGTCTTTCTAGATGTCTGCAGTTTAGAGTGAAAGATCCAAAACCAGCTCTGGTATTGATCTCTCCAACAATCTTGTTCAAAGCTTCAGGATTTATAGACTTGAACATGGAATATATGTGCCTATTTTGGTGGACAATGATGAACATGCACTTTGGAAGCAGCCATTAGTAATGCTATAATATTTAGACTTAGTATAGTATTTTTAGTATTTATGTTAAAAGTGGAAAGGTGTAATTATAGTCTCCTAATTCTTATCAGTGGCACTTGATGGAATCATAGCAATGATAATTTATGGCATCCAACAAAGCTTGGGAAATTAAACTCTGGTGACCCGCTAATATGTGTACATGAAAACACTGTCCTGGGAATGAAAAGCTGAAAAAGAAAAATTATAGTTACCCCTAAATTCAATAACAATTTATAAAAAGATACAGGTTCAAATTTTGGAAGATACAAAAATGAAAAGGATAGCAAAAAAGTGTGATCAAATATGAAGTGGTATGTGAAATACATTCTGGTATTCTAAACTTTCTCTTTATTGGATAATTCTAATATACAGATAGAGGAATCTTATTATTGCATTAGTTCTTGTGAGGAGATGTAAAAGTTGTTACAAGAAAAAAAAAACTCAATCTATAGAACTGAAGCCATGAGAAAACTGAAAAGGGAAGTGACAGGTTGTAGGCTAGGCCCTGGAACTTGCTTAACGTCCTGTAACTAGACTCTCAGAGATATCTGTGAACTGATCTTATTTGAATTCTACAACACAGTGTTCAGGAAGCATTTGGGCCAGGTCGTTAAGCTGGCCTGAGAAAGTTGAGGGCGGTGGATGAGAAAGGTGTTTATGCAGTGTACAGTCTTCTATGAGCATGTTTTACACTACAGAATGCCAAGATCAATGAAGCTTACCTGGCTTAGGTGAGGGCTTCCTTGGCATATGTCCAGACAAGGCAATATCTCATTCTTCCTGATTTATCATCTGCCACTCTGTGAGGTTTCCTTGAGGGGATCTAAAAGTGTATCTCCCAGGCTGTCATTAGGCAATGTTGCTGAACTTTTTGCTTTGTATGTTGATGGCATTGATTTTTTTCTCCATCCTTCAGATCAGTGTTTTCAAACAGTATTTATCACAACTTATTAGTGGGTTGTAAAATCAATTTTGTGAGATGCAAATAGCATTGAAAGAAATAGAGTAGGCTAGCAAATGTCAGAGTACTGCTGTATAGAAAGGGGGGATATAGTTTGTGGTACTGTTATGTTTCCAGTATGTGTGTGTACACACACACACACACACACACACACACACACACACATTTAGATTGTGACACACACACATATGTCAAACCATATAAAAATATTATTGTGATCAAGTTCAAAATTTTAGATAAATAAGCCCTCTTTGACTGAAGGTTTGTCTGTGTGTGAGCTCTGCCAGCCTGAACTACTATTGATTTATCAGTACAGTGGTTGTGCACTCTGAAAAACTCATGTTTTGAAAAGATGATGTGCTATACTGTATCATTGTTATTGTTCAAATATTCAGGTAGTTAAGAATTTGTGATGATATGACTCACTAGTGAAGACCTCGGAGCCTCTGTAGGTAAAGCAAGCTCCAAGGGGCACATCTTTGAATTCAAATTCAGGACCAGTGGCACTGACCTTTTTTATTTTATGCACCTGAACTTCCCTCGAGGGCAGTGGATAGTGCCTCATGGTAGAATTTCTTTTCTGTGTCTCTGAGTCCTCCCTCCTAAGGAACAGACTTCTCACTCTTTCTGAGTGATTCTGTGTTTCCTTCTTATGGTGTCACTCACCTTTCTGTTCTGGATGCCTCAGAGCCCTACTCCCTTTGAAACTGAGCCCAAGTCCTCCATCTTCTTTGTGACCCAGATCTCTTCCTTCTCAGCATGACACTGGACACTGCTGTATTTGCATTTTAGCAAAGAGCTGCTGAGTTTAGGATTGTAGATGAAATGTGACCATCCATGTCATCTGTGAAGAGGACAGACTAACCTGAAAGAGCCAGAGAGGATTCACTAAGCTGTGCTCTATGACAAACTAAACTGGGCAGAGACAAGAGACAGATACTGTGAAGCAACAGGTAGAGTGGATAGATTCACCAAGAAAAATTTCCAATCAGCAAGGAGATTATATACCTCAACAGAAAGAGTAATGATCAGAGCTGCCTAATTGCTGATATGTTGGAACTCACTGAGGGGGTGTTCCTGGTTCTGTCTGGCACTCAGTTCATTTTGGGAATTCTAGGGAATGGTTTCATTGGGTGGGTCAATGGTGGCAGCTGGTTCAAGAGCAAGAGAATGTCTTTGTCTGACTTCATCATCACCAACCTGGCCCTCTCTAGGATCATTCTACTGTGGATTTTCTTGACTGATACCCTTTTAATAGTGTTCTATCCCAAAGAACATGATTCAGGGACAATAATGCAAATTATTGATATTTTATGGACATTTACAAACCACCTGAGCATTTGGATTGCCACCTGTCTTGGTGTCTTTTACTGCCTGAAAATCGCCAGTTTCTCCCACTCAACATTCCTCTGGCTCAAGTGGAGAGTTTCCAGTGTGGTTGTATGGGTGCTGTTGGGTGCACTGCTCTTGTCCTTTGCTAGTACCATGTCTCTAATCAATGAATTTAATATCTATTCTGCCCTCAAGGGAATTGATGGCACAGGGAATGTGACTGAACACTTCAGAAAGAAGAGAAATGAGTATTATCTGCTCCATGTTCTTGGGACTCTGTGGTACCTCCCTCCCTTAATTGTGTCCCTGGCCTCCTACTTTCTGCTCCTCCTCTCCCTGGGGAGGCATACGCAGCAGATGCAGCAAAATGGTACAAGCTTCAGAGATCCAAGCACTGAGGCCCACAAGAGGGCCATCAAGATTATCCTCTCCTTCTTCTTTCTCTTCCTACTTTACTTTCCTGCCTTTTTAATTACATCATCTGGTCATTTTCTACCAAATTCTAAGACGGTTAAGATGATTGGTGAAGTAATTACAATGTTTTATCCTGCTGGCCACTCATTTATTCTCATTCTGGGGAACAACAAGCTGAAGCAGGCATTTGTGGCTATGCTTTGGTGTGAGCGTGGCTCCAACGGACTCTTTTTCCCATAGAGTATCAGAGGGCATGGCGTGGAGCCAAGGAGTCCTTCTCCCTGACTCAAGATTGTAGGACTCTTCCTGACCCTCCTATGATACCGGTTCTGTAACAACAGTAGGAGATAAACACTGATTGCTTTGCCCCTGTTCCCACTTGGGGGCCTATTCCAAAGTGAAAGACACATGTTCTCTCTGTGTATGGTTGCTTTTGCAGGGGGTAGGAGGCAGAAAAGTAGTCTTTGGGAAATGTCAATTTGTAAGAACATTTTCACTGTGTAGATGTGGAGCTGGATTTTAATAATCATTAACTTAGCATAATGAGTCTGATTATTAGTTTCAACTTAAATTTGATTCTAGCGATGATAAACTGATGGACTCACAGTGGACTTGAGGGAATAAGCAAAAGATTTTCAGTCCTGTAGATGTGAGTTTGAATCTTGGTTCTGCTAGTTTCCTGGTGGTATCAATTTTGGTCTCAGGTGAGTTAGTTACCTGTTTGATTCTCTCTTCCCTCATCTTAAAATGTGGACTATAACAGCGACTTCACAGGGTATTAGAGATTCACAAGACAATGTGTACAGGCATTTCCGCACAGTGTTATGTAAAGTACTCAGTAGGTGAAGGCTATTATAACTAATAGTAACTATAATAATGCAGCAACAGCAGTTCTTATACATTTCCACAAACGTGTTGTATGGTGATAAAAGCAGTGGAGTGAAAATCAAGACCCTTGGATTCTAGATTTTAATCCAGTCTTGCATTTCATGATCATTTTGCTAAAGTAAATTTTTAAGTAATTTTTTTTTTGTTATTTAGATTAGGCAAAAGGCCAAGCAGTTCTTTAAACAAAACAAAACAAACCAAGATGCATATCTGGTTGTAAGATTACAGTTTTATCAAATATAAGAAGATTTGATAGGCATATTCTACTTTATTTAAATAGAAATATATAGGCATTGATTTACCTCCTGTTATTGAACAATTTTGACACATCAATGAAAATATTACTGTTTAATATCATGAAGAGTTCTCAAACTTGCAAACATATTTATTTAGGACAGATGGCATTTCTGAATCTGAATATCCAGCACTTAATGGGGATTTTAGGGGTAGAGTGCCGTGGCTAAGAATGTGGACCCTGAAGCTAGACAGGCTTTGCTTAAATCCTGGCACTGGCCCTTATCAACTGGGTGACCTTGGGGAAACTTCTTAACCTCTCTCTTTTTCACTTTCTTCATTTGTAAAATAGAAATAGTAATAGCATTTTTTTATAGGGCTGTTGGGAGGAATGAGTGAATTAACACATGAAAAGCGTTTAGAGTCTTACATGGAATAAATAATCAACATTGTTATTGTTATTGTTATGTTATTTTATGAAAGGGGATATATTTTGACAGTGTAAAGGATCATCAAATTCTGGACATATGTAACAAGAAATTAATATTAGGATTGCTCTGGGATTTGTTTTCAAATTAAAAAAAAATATATTATTTTGTAGAGACAGGGTCTCACTATGTTGCCCAGGCTGGTCTCAAACTCCTGGGCTTAAGCGATCTTCCTGCCTCTGCCACCCCAAGTGTTGGGATTACAGGCATGAGCCCCTGTGTCTGGTCCTGTTCTGGGTTGTATATATTCATTTTTAAAATTACAGGAATAAAATGTCTTTTGGTCTTCAGAGTTTGCTTTTAAATTAATACTTGCTTCCTGAAGCTGCTAGGGAAATTCCTAATTCTTCTGACACAACCTAAAATTCCCTTTAGAAAAGGTATCTGCTGAAACGTAAAGAATGATTTAAGATTCATTCATAATTCACTAAGATGTAAGAATGCTACTAGTTCTGAAATTAACAAAAATCTCTGCTTCTTTTCAGCCTTGGAGAGTTTAGATGTGGAAGTCTATGCTGTCTTGATTGACATCTGCTTTGTCCACCCTGACCCCCTGCTCTTTAACTCAGCCTCCCACTCTTGAACACTTGTTCCTCCTATTTTCTGTTACTTCAACAAATTCTCTGCTTATGTTTGACCTTATGGTTCTTTAACCCTCACCTGAACTCCTGATCTGCCTATTAGTTCAGATGTTGGGCTTTTCCTCCCTTTTCATCAAACATAATAACTCATTAGAGGTTTTAGCTGGGCTGTTCTTTGGCTCTTGGAGCCTTCAGCTGACTTCTGTGGTTGTCTCTCCTATTCTCGTTGTGGCATCAATAAATCCTTTCTTAACCTTATAGATTCAGATATGGTACAGTGAACATGCTGACGTTACCACTACTGTTCATTTTATTGGCATCTGTAGTGTGAGTGGAAAGTACAGAATGCCCTGAGGGAGAGACTAATGTAGTAGCCCAATTTGTTCCTTGAGAGAAAATGTGGCACTTCCACGTCGTCCATTTCCAACTTCTCTTCCAAAGAAATTTAAAGGTGGCTCCTGGAAAAGCTAAGACTTTTTAATGTGACTTCAGCCATATGGAGACTGCCGTTAATCAAAGTTGATGGGAGTAGGGCACAGGTCTGGATGGTGGGTGACTTGCTGAGGAAAGGACTCTTACCTGTTGCTAAAGGTACAGTGATGGGAAGTTTATTTTGGAGAGGATACAGGTCTTCTAAATCCATCTGGAGGAGTGCCTCATCTGACAGCTCCTCACTGATTCCCAGGGTAGGGGACTTATTCAGTGCTTTAGGCCCAGTTTTGAGAAACAGGAAGATGCATCTTGTTTGTTTTGTTTTGCTTTAAATTAATTAGCTTCAGTTGCTAAATCCCTTAAGATTCTTAAGTCTAGTTGTTTCATGAACAAGGGGCCAAGGTGTGGCTTTGCTCCCCTGTGGCCTGGTACCTTGGATCAAAGTATGGGGATATCCTGCAGATTGTCTCTGCATGATAGAGCTGGTTTCCAAGGCCCTTGTTTCTTCCAAACACATCTATTTTTTGATGTATTGCTGGGAACCTAAAAGCAAACTTATAATAGTAGTTCATGAGACCATCCAACTTTCCATCAGGGACCCTTATGTTCTGTGTTCCATGGGACTACTCATTTTTAATCTGCTCATAGATCCTGACTCTTAATGACATTGAACAGTGATTTGGGTTAGGAGGATTATAAATGAAAACATACAAACCATAAAACATATCCTGACATTTCTCTCAGTGACTGCCAATGCTCTTTACACGGTACAATTTTCCAAAGGTAGATGAACAGAGCTATCTAGGGGGTCTTAAAGTTGATTTTGTGATTTTATTGCTTTGGATAGGTAGAAAGGAAAGTTAGTATTATTTATTTCTGCAAAGGTTTCTATTTTAAGAATGCAAAGGTGGCCTTATAGATGCCAGCAACTGCTGGCGACAATTATATTTTATTTTCTGGCGTTTCTACATTTTTCTGGACTAGAAAATGTATAGTATAGCCATTAAGAGTGTTAATTAGAGGATTAACTCTGGCTAATCTGGCGTCTGGATTCAAATCCTGACCCAACACTTAGTAGATACATGATCCTTGGCAAATTACTAAAGCTCCTAGAACTTCATCATGAAATAGGTATGCTTTATAGAATTGGTGTGAGGAGTACATAGAACAATGCATGTAAAGCATTTTAGCAACTAAAGCATAGTGAAGGCACAACAAATACTAGCTACTCCTATTTTAACCCCTCAAGTTGCACCTGAGTTAACTACCTCTGGAGTCCTCCTCTTATGATATTGAATGCATGGGCTTGTTGTTCTTCCGGCCCTCAGAGGATGATGGGGAGAAGAAGAGGGAGAGAGAAAATGGATGGCACGTAGGGCAAGTGAGAGTCCTAATGAATTCCCCCTACTTTCAGGACTAGTTAAAAGCTCCCAATCTGCAGTCAGTGGAAGCAAAGCACAGGTACAGACTGTGCCTGTAGGTGGCAGTACCCAGGGGACAAAGGACCTCTCTACCTGGAAGCCAGAGGAGATAAGGTCATGGAAGCAGAGACCACAGACCCTTCTTTGGTGCCATCAGGTAGAACCCTTTCCCCATATACCAGAACCCTAGCATGGCATGGAGAGAATGTCTTAGAGACTCTTGTTTTCAAATCTAAAGAACATTTTCTGAAGACACTCTTTGTATTATCCTGTTGCATTGAATACCTCCCCCAACCAGGGACTCAGGAGGAAAACTGTATTACAGGTAAAATAGAGAACCTGATTTTTTCTCAACACATTTGAGCTTGTAGAGACAGCAAATTTTGTTAACCCCACTACAGTTAAATTGTCCTTGTTACTTTGTGGAGCTGGGCTGATAAAGCAACATTTCCAGGTTAACCCTGAAATACCAGGAGTGCCAAAAAAATGTATACACACTTTAAGTGATGTTATCTATTTTTTTGAAGTTGAATTAAATTATGGCAGCAATGTGTAGTATGGCGTTCGCTCAACCGTGCTTCTGCCATTTTCCTTGCTGCCCTCCTATCATATAGTGACACTAGTGTTCATTTGCTTAATGTCATCTTTTAAGCAAACGTCATACTACATATTACACATTACTACTATAATTCAATTCAACTTCAAAAAGTAATACATTACTTAAATCGTGTATCCATTTTTTGGCACCCCTGTATATGTTTTCAGAAATTCATAAGCGGAGTGTCTTGGCCATGTTCTGTCTGGCCTCACTGTCCATTTATTGCCTTCTAGGGTATTCATAGCCAGAGAGGAAAGATTTCTAAAATTTTCTTGGTTCTTAAGGCCTGTACCCTTATTGCCCAGCTAGCAGATCTCTTTAAGAAAGGGATAAGTCCTGGCTAGCTGTTGGATGTTGTATTCCAGGAATAAATACATTCCTCACTCCATTTTGGGTCAGGCTTGCCCTGATTTCTGTTCATTCTTTCCCATCACAGATGTTTATTTAACACTGTGTGCCAAGGACTACCTGGCATAGTTCCTTTTCTCAAAAATATTACATTTAGTGGGTAATAAAGACACAGACACAAGTGTTTCATCTCTGCATCATTGAAAGAGATGCTTCAGATATGATGAAAGGATTATATTCTCACAAGAGGGTCCTGCACAGGTGATTTTTTTCTCCAGCCCCCTTTGTGGCAGCCATGAAAACACGCTGCTCAGATCTCTGTTGTGGAACACAACTGGCTGATGTCTCCAGCTGCAGAGATCCGCCACTACAAGGCCACACTTCCTGCAGGTTTCTCGCAGCCAGTCATGCGCACTGTGCTCACTAAGGCAGGTCTATTCTGCTGAGACGTGGTGTTCCTCCCACAGGCAATGTTCTCTGAGGACTTTCCATCAGCTTGGCTGAAACTCTCTTGGAACTGTGCTGTAGTGTAGGACTCTCCCTAACCAATTTTTCTTTCCTCTCCCTCCCTTTTATAGCTGTCAGGCCCACATTGATGTCTGAATACTCTGCTCACCTCTCCTGGCTCCCTTTCACCTAAAATCTTTTGCAAATCCAGGTTTTTTTTTTTTAGCCTCTGCTTATTGGGAGTCCTGAGTTAACACACTCTCTTATATACATACTAAAGGACACACACATACAGAGAGAGAGAGAGAGAGAGAGAGACAGAGAGAGAGAGACAGAGACAAGAGAAAGAGACATCGAGACCTAAGTGCACTAGAATTCTGGAAATCATCCAAGAGTCTGCCTTTTCCTAAAGCCTCAATAACCCTTTGGTCATCAGATCCCTTTGGTTGTTCTTTAAAAAAATTCATCTCAACTATCCCATGGCCCCTATTGTTACTCTTTTCAGCCCATCAGAGTGACTGCAACAAGATTTTAACTAGTTTCCTGTTTCCAACTTTGTCCCTTTCCAGCAAAGCATTTCCACATTACTTGGATTGTGTTTTTCAAATAGTGAAAATACAAAAATAATTTTCTCCTCATAAAGTCCTGCAATGACTCTCCATTGCTTTGAGTAAAGTCCAAACTCAGCTTGCAGCATAAAGCTAGTCATTAGGTCTGTTTTTCTTTCTAGTTCCATTTTCTCATTCCTTACTTCTCCAAAAGAACCTTGGACTACTTCTACTTCCCGAATATACCATACTCTTTTTGCTGCTATACTTTTCCATAAGCTGCTCTCTTTGCCTAGAATTCATTCCCTTTCTTACTCATCAGCTGTGCTAACTTCTCTTATTCTTCCAGACCTGCCTCTTCCAGGAACCTTTTCCTGACTCCTGCAGGTGAAGTTAAGCACCTTCTTAACTACGTGTTTTCCTCGTGTTGTACATGACTCTGATCATTAAATTACTGTGACAATTATGTCCCAAATCTGTTCCTACTATGGTTTCGATACTTTGTGATTTATCTTTCCAGTTTCCTCTCTTAGCACTTCCTCTCCATGCACCCCTCCCCTCTTGTTTCCTGAACCTACCACAGACTCTGTCTTCTCTGAGTCTGCATGGAGAGTTCTCTTCTGTTTCCAGTATGCTTCTTCCTCTCACCCTGGCTTTTTTCTTGGATGATCCCTTTGTAGCCTTTAAGACTTAATTCTTATATCTCCTCAAGGATGCCATTCCTGAACTGCCAAGGTTGGATGAAGTGTGCCTCCTGAACCCTCACATTGCATTCTTTGTTTTTTCTTATTATAACATCTGAAATTCTGACCTCTAGCTATTTGTTTGTATCTTTTACTATTCTGTATGTTCTTTGAAGGCAGGGTGTACTGAGGGTGATTCTGCCCTATTCCCTAGTACCTCACGAAGGGCCTGGCTGATAATAACAATTTATTAAATGAAAGATCCAATGAGGGGCAGTCTAGGGTAGTAGAAAGAGCTTCGTCTCAGAAAGACCTTTCCCAAATCTAAAAACACAGTTGATGTTTTTACCCTTATCAGATCGACAAGAAGAACAGAGCTAGAAAGTCTAACTGAAGGTCAAATTCTCATGCAGAGGGAGAAAGTGTACTGTTAACACTTTTCCTGTACTGACCCTTTCAGAAATAACTTCTGACTGAGCCAGCTTACTCACTGATCATGCTAGCGAGCCTGATCACATCTTAATTAGCACTTCCTGCTATTGAGAACCTAGCAATTTGGCATATCACACTCTGGATGGGGTCTGTTACTAATTTTGGGCTTCCCACTCTTTTTGGGAACTTTTTTTTCATATCTTACTCTATATTATTTAGCCTATTTAAATGTAATGTCTGTAATATTTCAACTTCATTATTTTAATGCAGTCATGAATTTTATGGATAATTAATTGGAAATCTGTACCATAATTTTCCTTTTAGTCATGACCTTGCTGGTTTACTCTGTTTCCCTATCTAACTGATCTGGACGTGCCTCTGTCAGTGCCCATTGGTTTTGTATTAAAAACTTAGATAAGCACCTAGGCTTCAGCTCAAAAAACTGCTTCAACTGTGCCTTCCTGTCATCTCTCTCTCTCTCTCTCTCTCTCTCTCTCTCTCTCTCTCTCTTTTTTTAGTGAGAAAGCAGGATTTATTGAGAGGACAGAAAAGCTCCCATAGTGGGAAGGGACCCAAAAAGGTTGTCCCTTGTAATGTCTTAAAGAACTTCGTGAATTTATTTCCATCTTTTGGACCTGGTTATCTTCATATCTAAGCTCTTTCTTCTTGTCTATTCCCATGTGGATTTGGTAGTAGGACTTTGTGCTATACGTTGCTCCTGATATATGCAGCTGCACCCAAGATTGCACCTTGGTTTCACTTAACTGCTGGAGTTATAAGACGTGCCGTACTCTTGCTCTCACATATGGTCCTCCATCATATAATTTGCCAGGAATATAATGCCCTTTACTGTCTGACCAAGTATGGAGAAATCATGCAATGAGATGCCTAGCTATTTGGCTCACAAAACTAGAACTAAAGCGTTGCTGGTTATCTCGTACCAAGGTACTTTTGTTGTTGTTGTTGTTTTTGAGTTGGAATCTCATGCTGACACCCAGGCTGCAGTGCAGTGACACAGTCACAGCTACCACAGCCTTGACCCGCTGGACTCAAGTCATCCTTCTACCTCAGACTCCAGAGTAGCTGGGACTATAGGCACATGCCACCATGCCTGGCTAATTTTTTGATTTATTGTGGAGACAAGGTTTCACCACGTTGCCAAGGCTGGTCTCGAACTCCTGGGCTCAGGCAATCCTCTTGCCTTAGCCTCTCAAAGTGCTGGGATTACAGGCATGAGCTATGACACTTGCCCTCATACCAGGGTACTTTGATAGACAGTTAAGTGCCTAAGAAATAGCCACATGTGATCTAAACATAAACCCAGATATATGAAGGAAGCACATGAAAGGGCTGGCTTATTTTTCCCCCTAAGCAAAAACAGAACACAACAAATGATTATAGCATAAGTCTATGTATGTAGACAGAGAATGCAAAACAAAGGAATCATGAAAGGATGGGATTAATCAAGAAAGGTTTTCTTGGGGTGGCATCAGGTCCATGAACTTGATCTGTTGGATAACTGTAGATAACTGTAGGTGCCAAAGGTTAAAGCAGTGGCATTGATGTAGTCAGAATGATAGTTGGAGAAAATGGCCACAGCAGCAACTGATTAGAGGAGAGAGAAAAATTGTATTTTGATAATCCATGGGCATGTGGATGGCAGTAGGTGGGCAGGAAGGAGGCATGGGGATTGCCACCATATTCTGGCACTAGGAGTAAAAACATGTTCAGTGTGAAACAGAGGTAGAATCAGTGGTGAGCTGGAGCTCTCTAATTTGAAATTGAAGTCCTTAGAGCCTGCTGTGATTCTTGCTTTTCACCTTCTTGCTGTTGGAGGAGTGGATTCCCAGTTCCACTTGGAATTTTTTAATTAGGCATTTCTAAGGAAAACAGGGTATGAATGAAGAAATCGCAATGCAATCCTTGGAAGATTTGCATCTCAGTAAAAGCAGCTGGCTCTTAGACCATGAATGGCTCATTTGTCATGCTGGGAAGAAATTAAAAAGGAGTTGTCCTTTCTGGCTGGGTGCTGCTGCTTGCTTATACATTTCAATATTTCTCCTGCCTCCACCATCAGCACCACAACTGCTGAATCTTCAATGAGTAAAGATGCTTCTGGTGTTCTATGTCTTTGCTGTTATTGTCTCAGTTATTTTTAATTTTGTAGGAATCACTGTGAGCCTGTTTATTACAGTGGTCAATTATAAAACTTGGGTCAAAAGCCACAGAATCTCCTCTTCTGACAGAATCCTGTTCAGCTTGGGCATCACCAGATTTCTTATGCTGGGATTGTTTCTACTGAATGTTATCTATTTCAACTCTTCACATCTTAAAAGGTCAGTCTACATGTCCACATTTTTAATGTTGAGTTGGATGTTTTTGGACTCCAGTAGTCTTTGGTTTGTGACCTTGCTCAACAGCTTGTATTGTGTGAAGATTACTAACTTCCAACACTCAGTGTTTCTCCTGCTGAAACGGAACCTCTCCTCAAAGACCCCCAGGTTGCTGCTGGCCTGTGTGATGATTTCTGCCTTCACCACTCTCCTATATGTTGTGCTCAGCCAGATATCACCTCTTCCTCAACTTGTGACTGGGAGAAATGGCACATTATCTGACATCAGCAAGAATGTCTTATCTTTGGCAGCCTCTTTGTTCTTGAGCTCATTTTTTCAATTTGTCATTAATGTGACTTCTGCCTCCTTGTTAATACATTCCTTGAGGGGACATATACAGAAAATGCAGAGAAGCGCCACTGGTTTTTGGAATCCCCAGACAGAAGCTCATGTAGGTGCTATGAAGCTGATGATCTATTTCCTCATCCTCTACATTCCTTATTCTGTTGCTGTCCTGCTCCTTTATGTCCCTTTTCATGTAGGGTTGGACTTTGGGACCAGAGCCATTTGTATGATTTTTGCCACCCTTTATTCTCCAGGACATTCAGTTCTCATTATTATCACACATCCTAAACTGAAAACAAAAGCAAAAAGGATTCTTTGCCTCAAAAAATAGTGGAATTTCAGTAGTAAAGACTGTCTAGATTCACCTCATAGTTTAAGAGCAAGATTTTCTCTGTTAGCAGTCTTTCCAGTGGTTTGAGGAATTCATTATGTGATTGTAGATCTGCTATTCTAGACCTTTGAGAGTCTGTGTTTCAGTTTATTTTGTATTTTTTTTTGCTCATATTTTCATTTATTCTCTAAGGTACTTGTTGAGTTATTACTTATCATGTATTCCACAAGGCCATTGCATCCCTGGAAAATGGAAATTCCTATGTTGTTCCAAATGAAATTTAATGGGAAGTTCTACCAAATTGAGGACTACATTGTATAGGTGATTAGTTAAATGTCTGTGGTTTAGCTGAGGAGTCCTGTTCAGGGTTCAGCAATGGGTGACTGGTCATTGGGACTGACTAGTCTGAACTAAAGCAAAGGAGTGCAGTGCAAAGGAAAAAGAAAAAGAAAGGTTTTAGACAGAAAAGAAGGAAAGAAAAAGGTGAGAGAAAGAAGGAAAGGAAATAGGTGTCCATGATGGGACAAGACAGAAACAAGGGTCCTTACACTTGCTAGGTGGCAGTAACTGAGCTATTACTACCAAGAAGCACTAGGACTGAATTCTTAGGCTTGTTCTGGAAAGGAGGAGAGGTAGAGGGAAGTGATTAATATTAAGGAAGTTGAATCCAGAATGGTGCCAAGGATCTTAAAATCCAGGGAGCTAGTCTAAGGTCGATAACCAGTGCCAAATAGTGAAATGAATACCAAATTTACAAAATGCTGTACCTCACCATAGGACATGGAATTCAAGGGAAAGCCAAAGGAGCCAGTGAACTGGTAGTGGTAGCACTTGACTTTTGGTGAGTTTATTTAGTCTGTTTATGCATTTGTGTACAGCACAGTTCTTCTCCAGAATGCTGTTTCTGGGGTTGGGACAGTAGGACTGTGGCTCCAAAGGAATAGGAATGTAAAGATGGGATGTTGATAAGTTTTGGAATAGAAATTGAAGAATAATAATTTGTGTTTATGTGTTTTTTTGGTGTTCATAAAATGCTTATGCAATATTCACATATCTCAAAGTAAAGAAATCTTCAAACTTTACAAATTATCCAACCTTTCTCATTCTGGCCAACAGAATTTTGACTGCAATATTCAGTAAGGATTACCCAAAATATTATTTTATACTGCAAAACATGGAGGTATTTATCTTGTTGGAATCTTAAGATTAAGAGATAAGAGGATTCCTGAGAGTGATTAAATGTACACTCTGTCATAAGAACACTAAATGAATGGCAGAAACCCACATTGTTTCCCCTGATCTGTCCTCTGTCCTCTTTCCGTGGTAATCAAATTGGTAGCTGCATCAAATTGCCTTTTACAGTGTAAATTCCTCTTGTAAGTAGATATTGCCTTGTGTTTAAGTTCTGCTGATGGCATGTGAGTAGAAGTAATGCATGTATTTCCAGTGGTGTCCCAAGCAGGCATGCCCTGTCTTCCCCATTCCCCTTTTCTTTTTTCTTTTACCCATGAGCTGGAATGATGATGTCATTATTGTCATCTTGGACCACGCAGATGAGGTGAATTCTTGGGGACAGTGTAGTAATTCTCTGTCCTAGAGTTGACTCCATGGTTTTTGATATGCTACAGTTGCCATGCCAGCTCCAGACTGCTCAAGCCTGAACTCCATGACTGTTCATGAGAAATAAACATCTCCATTCTTTCAGACATTGGATTTTTGGTCTCTGTTACCTTAGTCAAATAATTTATGTAATATCTTAAGTATATACAATAATATAAAGGATGCCAAAAGAAGTATACACATTTTAAGAAAGGAAAAAATTATATTAGAATTAAAAGATAAATATAAGTCACATTTGACTTCTGCAATTACAAGAAGTGCTCAAAATGTTTACCACATAATCAGACACTTCTGATTACAGCAAACTACAGGTAATACATAGATAACATCTCTTAAAATGTGTATACATTTTTTGGCACCCCTGGTATATATCTTTATGATGAAATAGTATGTAGTTATTTACCATCTCATGGTCAAAGAACATTTTTATATGCCCTACCCAATGAAATAAAAATCAAAATATGTATATGTAGAATAATGGCAATTTTTGTAAAAATATGTATATATGATGAAAAATCTAGAAGGAAATATATAAAACTGTAAACAGCAATTTTTTTTAGATGGGGAGGTTTTGAGTACTTTTTAAAAATGTTTCCAAGTTTTCTATAATGTATATTTTTATATAATCAGTAAAACATAATTTAAATACATATAGTCTATATACTCATCTATCTACCTGTCTATCTACCTACCAACTTATTTATGCATAGATGGGGGATCTGATGTAACATTCAGTTTCTCCTCACTAACATAGGAAATGAGTAGTCTTTCTTCTGCTTCTCTGGATAATTTTCTTGTGTTGGCAAAGTTCTGCCAGTTAGTTCCTTGGTTGTCCTATACTGTCTTCATTTTTTTCCTCACCTGGGTTGGATGTGCTGTCTTTGTAGTAGAAATTTTTTGCTGTTTGAAGAAAGTCTTGAGTCTTAGGAACTTGCCCAAAGTCTTCCTTGGGTACAGTTCCTATAGGTTTGGAGTTTTGTGAAGTTATAATTCAGAGGTACTTCTATTAACTTTTAACTGCTACAAACGCAATCATGTATGAGCTACGTATCCTTTCTTTTAGAGTCAGGGTCTCACTTTGTTGCCCAGGCTAGAGTGCAGTGGCACAGTCATGGCTCGCTGCAGCCTTGACCTCCTGGGCTCGGGCGATCCTTCTGCCTCAGCCTCACAAGTGGCTGGGACTATAGTTGCATGCCACCACTTCTGGCTACTTTTTCTAGAGGTGAGGTCTTGTATGTTGCCCAGGCCGATCTTGAACTCCTGGGTTCCAGCAATCCTCCCAGGTGTGAGCCACTGCACCCAGCTGACATTTTCATATATTATTAGTTCATCCCAGCTGTTATGGTAATGTAGGTATTATTATATTCATGATATAGTATAGTATAGAAAAGGCACAAAGAAGCTATGTAAATGGTTTGTAATAGTAGAACTAGGAAGAGTATATTCAGAGCTCCAGTGATAGTTTATGACTTTAAAATTATTTTTCCTCTGTATCACAAAGTGAGTAGAAAGACATAGGGACAAAGTGGGACCACACCCAATTAAACAGCTTTATTTTCCAGGACAAGAAGAAAATATTCAAAGTGCTGTCTAAAGCATGTGTCCAGCCTGAACAGCCACCCAGGACTCCTAAGGTATATATGAGGGGGACCCCCCCAATAAAATCCCAGGATTATCTTTTGGAGCATGGGCCTCTTGTAGTACAAGCTTCCCCTACTAGGAAAGTGTTCTAGGAACCCACTGGCATCAGTGTACTAGCTAGTGTTGTTTTAAGAAGCTGTGTTTGATTTCAGTGAATTTTTTTGGAGATTCTTTCAGTGTGTTTGCCTGTTTCATGATGGGTGATTTACGAGCACACTCACCCACTCCATGCTGAATGTTCAACAGTTTTTGACAAAAAACGGCATGACCTTCATGGACCATCCTCTCTGTTCACCTGATCTCATCCAAGCAACTGTTTTTTGTTTCTCTGGATGAGAAGAGTCCTCAAAGGGAAATGCTTCGCCAATGTAGAAGACATGAAACAAAAAGCAGCAGAAGCACTAAAAGGCATCAAAATTGACAAATTCAAGAACTGTTCTGAGAATTAAAAAGCATCTTGATAGGTGTATTGCATTAAACGAAGAGTACTGTGAAGGTGACTGAAGTAATATCAATATGTTTGAATAAATACACATTTTTAAATAAATAAATTTGGGTTTTTAATAATAAATAGACTCAGTATGATTTCTTTAAAAGTTTTCATATTTTCTTTAAAAGTACTAATTTAGTTCTCACCCCTCATTGTCAAGATTGGATCAGAGGTGCTGAGAGATGGCATGACTTACTAGAGCTACCAGGTATATATGAGGGGGAATAAGAATAAATAAATACACATTTCTGTAATAAATACACATTTTTAAATAAATAAATTCAGTATTTTTTGGGTAAGAGGCAAAGAATTGCACAGAAATTAGATTGGAAAAAATAGTTTATTTAAAAAGTAGATTAGGCCAGGCTTGGTGGCTCAGCCTGTAATCCCAGCACTTTGGGAGGCCGAGGTCGAGGTGAGTGGATTGCCTGAGCCCACGGATTCGAGACCCACCTGGGCAACTTGGCGAGCCCTTGTCTCTACAATAAATCAAAAATTAGCCAGGCGTGGCAGTGTGCGCTTGTAGTTCTGGCTACTTGGAAGGCTGAAGCGGAAGGATCGCCAGAGCCCAGCATGTGGAGGCTGCAGTGGCTGGGGGCATGCCACTGCACTCCAGTCTGGGCGACAGTGTGAGACTCCAACTAAAAAAAAAGTAGATTTGTGTGTGTGTGTGTGTGTGTGTGTGTGTGTGTGTGTGTGAGAGAGAGAGAGAGAGAGAGAGACAGAGACAGAGAGAAAGAGAGAGAGAGAGAGAGAGAGAGAGAGAGAGAGAGAGAGAGAGAGAGAGAGACGGTGAATCCACCTCTCAAGGGAGAGAAGGGAGACAGGTGTATGGAGAAAACATGGTGGTGAGTGCTTGGGACCCAATACTTTTAAAACTTCTTTTGTGGGTGGGAGGGGCAAGCGTTCATAGGAGCTGATGTTATGATGATGGACAGCAGGTGGATAGGTGTGTCAGTCTCTTTCATGAGAAGGGCAGGTAAGCACAGGAACTGTTTCCATGGTGATGGGGTGGTGGACTATTCACATAGGTCACAAAGGGCTGATCACAATAAATTCAGTTAACTTGGCCCTTTATGGCAGGAAGACAAATACCTTGGATAAAAGTATTTAGTTAGTATAAAGCATGATTGACAGGGGAGGTGGTTGCAAGATAATCATCAGTGATTACCTCTAACTGGTCTTGTCCCTTGTTAATGATTAGAAGGCAAGTTAAAATAAAATGCTAAATGGCAAAGCTTAAAATGGCTGCTCTTTGGCTAAAGTTACTCCATTTTGGTGTTTTACCCTTTCAGCTTCGAAAGCCAGAGACTCTCTATGAAACTGAAGCTTACTGAAGGCATTTAAAATGAATTTTAAAATGATTTTTTGAACAAGTTAAATCTGGAAATGGATCCTCTCATCTAGCCCACTGATTCTTGAAGAGAACTGAGAGGGTGCAAAACATGTCAGAGTTCATTGGTAATTTTTTTCCTTCAGATTTCATATGCCTTGCCTCCATTCTTTGTGGGTTGTGGGAGTGGAAGGCGGAGGTGGAATTTGGCAAAACTCCCTAGGGATTTGGATATTGTGATCTAAGGAAAGGCACAGATATACATTTCTTTTTCCTCCCTGAGAGAACAGCCCACAGCCAGTTTTACTTCATTAGGAAAAAAGTGAGAAAAGAATTCCAAGTGTGTATGAGAATTTGGCATAGAAAATAACAAGGAAGTGATATGGGTTAATAGGATGGGAGAAGGGGAGAGGTAGAGGAGACATGGAGGGTAAGACCACAGAAGGAGGAGAGGCACGCCTTTGTTCCCATGCCTGGTGGGGGTGTGTGGTTGTCATCTGAGAACAGCTTATTTTTCTCTGGATTATGATTGTGTGGGTCTGTGGGATCTGGGAAAGGGGGCGATTGTAACTCTGCCTTGAGTCAACAGGAAAAAGCAAGAGGCCATGGGCAAATGACTGGGTGTGTGTACAGCTTGCTTGCAAATGAGGTAGCTAAACACAGGTACATGCTTGATTTGTCTGATAACATTTCTGACTTATTTTAAATACAGAAAAATTATTTGTCTCAATTTTGTTGCATTCACAGTTGGGACAATGACTATGGTCCTACCTGAAATCTAGATATCACAAGAGAAGAAATAGTTAAACATATCGATATTACTTAGAAAAGATCTCTACTAACTTCCATTTACCCCTTAACGTCTTTGACTTCTATGTGTTTATAAAGACCTGGGTTAATCAGTATTTGTGCTTTCCAGAGATTCTGGATTTCTGCAGAACTGATAGCCTTTCTGTAGATTTAGTAACTCAGTTCATCCCAGTTTTGCATACTGTGAATTTCAGCCTTTAGGTGCTCTCTCACTTCTTTTAAAGGAGTGGTTATGAAGAGAAATGATCAAGTAAGAAAAGAAAAACAACATGAATTTGATGACATGTTTGGGAGGCAATAGGCTGGCAATTTCTTTTATCATCACAATAGCCCTGTGAGGTAAACATTACTATCATTTGCTTGTTTGTTTACTTATATTGACTTTATTCATAATCAAAACTGGAAACATCCCAATGTCCTTCTAGGGAATGTTCATCCGTACAATGGAATTTTACTCAGCAATAAAAAGGAATGATCCTTTTGTAGTTCACTAGTATAGTGATTGGGTTTTCACACTTGTGTGAAATGTGCCTCCTCAATCCTTGTTGCCACATCAGCACATCACAGTGTGGAGCCTGGTGTTTAGAGTTTTAGTAAGGCTATCTTTGAGCAGAACAGGATCAGGGACCTTGGCCAGATACGGCACTATGTCCCATCATAGAGGAAACAGCTATCCTGGGTTTACTTTCGGCACTGCAGCCAGAAAGTAAGCCAGGAACCAGGAGCCGGAGTCCAATCCAGCTCCTCCATGAACTGCCTATGTGGCTCTGGTAAGTCATGCCATCTCTCAGCACCTCTGATCCAATCTTGACAATGAGGGGTGTGAACTAAATTAGTACTTTTAAAGAAAACACAAGGGGCTAATTGACTTGTCTAAGGACATAGCTATGATTAATAACTGGTTGAGTTGTGAGGCAAACCCAAATCTGTCTGACTTCAAAACACATTGCCTGTCTATGAATAGTGCCCCACTTATAAATACATGTCACAGAAAACTAGTCATGAGACCTGTGTCCCATTAAGGGCTGGTACTAGTATGAACCTGTGAGCAGTTTTCCTGGAAAGGTTATGAATATGTGTATTTGCATTTATACATTTCCTATTACACATGCCTTTTTTTTTTTTTCAGTTTTAGAGTTGTGGGGTACAACTGAGGATTCACTACATGTGTAAATTGCATGCAGGTGAAATTTGGACTTCTAGCAAGTCCTCTCTCCCCCTGATAGAAACCTAGTACCCAGTGTGTTGCCATGTGCCTCCATCCCTCTCTCCCTCCCTCCCTCCCCTAGCAGTGTCCTGCATCTGCTGATCCCCCACTTTGCATCGGCTTATTATCATATGCATTGTCTGCTCCATTTAGGAATGTCTGGACTAATATAACTCCTTAAGAGAAGTTAGTGGGCGGGTGTGGTGGCTCATGCCTGTAATCCAAGAACTTTGGGAGGTGGAGGCAAGAGGATTATCTGAGCCCAGGGGTTCGAGACCAGCCTGGGCAACTTGTCTCTACAATAAAAATAGCTTAGTTCTAGCTTCCTGAAAGGCTGAGGTGGAAGGATCACCTGAGCCCAGCAGGTCGTGGCTGTGAGCATTCCACTGCACTCCAGTCTGGGTGACAGAGACTGAAACTCAAAAAAAAAAAAAGAAGTTTGCTCAGGTCAACGCTGCCACAGAGGAGCTGCCTCGACGCCATCTAGTGGCAAAGTAGGCACAATTCTGGGACACATTTTAAAAGGCCCTCCGGAGTACTGGAATACAAAATGCTTGAGAGTCAAATGCAGAATAGGGGGGGTGGAGTTGTACTGAGTTTGGCAACTGCAGGGGAGGGATTTTGGGGCGAAATTGCCAGGTTTTGGAAACCAAATCTTGTTCTGTTTCTTTCCAATCTTATTCTACATATAGAATTCTGTTGACAATGAATGTGAAACTGTGATTTGCCTCTCTGCAGATCTCTTCTGATACTTGTATTCCTCTTGATCTTTCGATGGCTTTTTTTTTTTCTTGGTTCAGATACTGTGAAGATAGCTGAGGGCTCAGAGTTGTGGAGTATAGGGGCATGAATATGGTAGAAAGAGGTGTGGTAATTTTATAGCAGACACATTTTGGTTGTGTCAGAAGTAAAAACCAAGTGATAGCTTTGGTAAACCTGAAAGCACTGAGACTGTTACTCTCCATATTAACACCTTCATTGCAGCTCCTGGCTTGGGGGTTGGTAGACTGAACAGTTCTGTGCAGAAATGAAGGAGTCACTGCTTCACAGATTTCTCTCCTGCCTTGCCTCTTCTAGAGTTTATAGTCAGCAGTTAATATTTATTGCTGTCTGTTTGTTTTTGCTTGTTTTCTCACACTATCCTTCCTGTTGTTTGCCCTGCCTTTGTAATAAGCCTTTGTATATGTGTAAATACAGCTCTCATGTTTATATGTTCAAGTTACAAACATGTTAAGAGTATTAATTCCTTGCCTTTCCCATCCAAATGTGAGTTCCATGAGAGCAGGGACTTTGTTTCCTTCACACCGTATTCCAGGAGGTTGGGCAGGGGCCTGGCACGTAATAGTCATTTAGTATTTGTCAAATAATTGATAAATGTCATACTTTCCCTTTTGTAACATGAAGTGCCTTGCATTTGCCACTCTAGATTCTCAGAATGTTTTATTTAGGTTTTGTGAAGTTGGGTTGGATGGGAGTTAGGTCTCTGGATTTTAGTCCCTTCCTTTGGAAGGACAGTTTGCAGCTATGACTCTGTATCTAATCTCAGATCCCAGCTTCACGTAGATGCAAGGGAAGGTGACTCACCCTCAAGGATATTTCTCCTGTTTACAGCTGTGACATCTTTGCCATAGAACTGATTTCAGACAGTGACAGCATCTGAGTTCTGAGAAGTGAAGTGTTTTACCATAATACTGATAGCACCCTCAGGAGTCTTGACCTCAGCCAGGAGCTGCAGGTTTTCATCTGCAATGAAGAAGGGCAGCTCTTGGTTCAGCAGTGAGAACCTACTCTTCTCAGCCGCCCTGGCTGATCCTGGTAGCAGTGGCTGTGTTTTTCATTGACCTGGTTGGAAATGGAGTCCTTGTGATCTGGATATAACAGGTCTCTATAAATCCTCATTGTCCTGGACATGGTAGTTGGCTACTTTCTCCTTCTTTCTACTGATTAGGTTAGACTTTATAGCCTGTTTTTCACTTTTCCAGAATGTCTTCTGAGTCCTGGTAAGCCAGATCAGCCTGTGGGTTGCCGCTTTCTTCAGTGGTTTTTACTGCTTGAAGATCATAACCCTTGGCCCTCTGACTTCTTATGGCTGAAGAAGACAGCCTGGAGGCTGGGATTTTGGTTTTTTCTAGTGTCTTTCAAGATCTTTTTTAATTTCTTAGCTCTTTTTGGCTTGAAGTTTTAAAAACCAATAACAGGAAACTGTAGCATCTTGCACCCCATTTTAAGTCTGTGTTATTTTTATAACTTACAATCCAGTGCAAGAAGCTGATTGCCATGTGTGGTGTTTCTGCACCAGTGTGCTGATTGTCTTTTTTTCTTCACAGGAAGATGAAGGACCACGCAGCTGTAAGGAGGTTGCTGGAGCCAAGGTTCATCCTGCTCTGAAGTTCCTCCTTTACGTGGTTGCTGCCTTGGCTAGCCTCTTTTCTATCTGTCATCTCCATCTCTGCACCTCTCATGGTTGGCTACACTCCCTTCTCTTCTTTGGTTATTGCCATGAAGATTAAGACTTGTTAGAGAACTGGGTTTTCATATTTTGCATGGAAAGTATCAAATTTTTCTAAATTATTTCAGATAACCCAGTTTTTTTTTGCCAGTGTACTGACTTTGTCACTCTGATTAAACGAAGTAGAAAATAATTGTAGTTTAAAAATAATATGTGTTTTTTAAAAAGGGGAAAACCTGTACATTAATTGTTGTATATTTTTTTATGAAAGCATTTTTCTTAGTTAAATTAATTAAATGATTCTCTCAATTATCTGTGGTTTAGCCCCTCTTTATGCCCGTGGTAAAATAGTCTGTCAAAAACTTATCTTTATATTTCTAGAGATTTTATGTTTTGAGGCCAGACTTGGCCACCATGATCTGTAGCAAGTTCTGCTTCCCAGGGTGGATTGTGGCAGATGAGGAGAGAGAGGCACTTATGTCTCTATGAAAAAGTTGCCTAGGAAGTATTGCTTTTGGTCAGGTGCAAGCCTCATGCAGATTTTCCAACCAGTGGAAGATGGTGAGCTTCTCTGCCTCTCTACAGCCTGCAGCCATAGTTCTAGGGCTCTAGGTCTTGGAACTGGGCAGCAATGGTACAGAATGAATGCCCCCGCTGAAAGCAGGTCCTGTGTTTTGTTCCCAGCCCTGTCCCCTATGCCTAATACACTGTTGCTTGGCACATAGTAAGCACTCTACAAATCTTACTAAAGGAATGGAAATCTAGTCCTACATCCCATTATGTTATTCGTAGAGCAACTGAGACCCCAAGAGGGACAGGGGCCTGCCCATAGCTTCATTGAGAGTCTGAGGCAGACTCCAGGTCTCCTGTTTCCTGGTACAGTACTCTTTCCTCCACACCCATGCTGCCTCCCTAAGAGACTAGCTTGGCCTTCCTTCCTTCTTTCCAGTCCAATTGCTCTTTCTCTGTATTCCCTCACAAGCATCATCAGCCTCCTTTCAACACTGTACAGGTTTTCTATTTGTTGTGTAGCAACACAAACCCAGCAGTTTAAAACGTACATTTGTGTCACAGTTTCTGTGGATTTAGAGTGAATCCACAGCGAAACTGGGCCCTCTGTTCAAGCTGTCACAGCTGCAACCAAGATGGTGGCTGAGCTTCATTCCTTTTTGAAGTTTGAGGTCCTCTTCCAAGCTGAGGTCTCTTTTTCTTGCTGACTGTCAGCCTGAGGCTACTCAGCATCTAAAGGCCTCCTGCATTTTCTTGGCATGGGCCTCCTTATGACATGGTAACTGGATACTTAAAGGTCAGCAAGAGGGTCTCTCTCTTTAGGTAAGGCCCAGTCCCTCTTTTAAAGCTTTCAACTGATTAAGTCAGGCCTATTCAGGTTAATCTCCTTTTTAATTAACTCAAAAATGGACTGATTTGGTACCTTAATTCTATCTGCAAAAGCCATTCAACTTTGCCTAATCACAGAAGTGAATCCCATGTTACTAACAGTCCCATTCACACCCGAGGATTATTCAGGGTGTGTATACCAGGTGATGGGAATCTTGAGGGTTGTTTTAGATTTCAGCCTGTCGCAGACATATTTTTTACTGGGTTGGTCTCAGGGAAGTTGTGATCTGAAGGACAATAAATGAAGTACTTTTCTTACATTTCTTGATAACTGGGCTTTTTAAAAAAAAACTTCTTTGAACTCATGATGTGAGATACATACTAAGACAAGTATGCATGGATAATTGGCCATAAATGGCAAATGGCTTTAAAGACCTTGGCTGACAGTCATGGCTCTTCTACCTGACCTGAATTTTTTCTGGCTTGGCACTTAAATATAGTATGTTTTGACTTTCTTAATGTTTCCTCCTCCCCGCCCCCAACTTCCCCTACTTCTCCCTTTGATAATGAAATATGTTTTTAACTTCCAAGATTCTTGAGCTTTCATACCCATATGTTCAATGTTCTTTTTATAATAATAACATTTCTTTTTTTTTTTTAACAGCATATGAACTCATATCTGGCTCAGTATAGAACCTGAGCGTGTTTTGATTTGATCTTTTTTGTTGAAAAGTCTAGTTATATCATATACTGGTATTTAGATTTCAGCCCATGACCTTTGAGATGGAGGTTCTGTTTCCATCTCTGAGTCTAGACTCAGGGTTCATTCATGGAGATGCAAATACAGAGAGGATCATAACTTCTAACCTCTCTATTCCTGGTCACAGCTGCTTAGTCTCTGCTTGAAGACAGGTTACAGAAGGACAAGGTTAAAGCTGGATCTTGTGATGTGAAAATTTACCCTGGTTGTTATCACTACCAGAGGATCTGATCTTAGCCAGGAGCAGTGAGGGCCTCCCCTCCCCAGCCATGCTGACTGCCACCCTAGGATTGTTGATGCTGGTAGCAGTGGCTGAATTTCTCATCGGCCTGGTCGGAAATGGAGTCCTTGTTGTCTGGAGTTTTGGAGAATGGATCAGAAAATTCAGAGGGTCCTCATATAACTTCATTATCCTGGGCCTGGCTGGCTGTCGGTTTCTCTTACAGTGGCTGATCATGTTGGACTTAAGTCTTTTTCCATTTTTTCAGAGCAGCCGTTGGCTCCGCTATCTCAGTATCTTCTGGATCCTGGTAAGCCAGGCCAGTCTGTGGTTTGCCAGCTTTCTCAGTGTCTTCTATTGCAAGAAGATCACGACCCTTGAGCACCCTGCCTACTCATGGCTGAAGCAGAGGGCCTATAAACTGAGTCTGTGGTGCCTTCTGTGGTACTTTATGATCAATGTGTTACTTATAACCCAAATTGGCTTAACATCCTATTATGTTTCCCAAGGAAACAGCAGCATTCTGTACCCCCTTTCAAGCTGGCACTACTTTTATATATTTAAGCTCAATGCAGGAAGTTGGTTGCCTTTCATGGTGTTTCTTGTTCCCTCTGGGATGCTGATTGTCTCTTTGTATAGACACCACAGAAAGATGAAAGTCCATTCAGCTAGTAGGAGGGATGCTCGAGCCCAGGCTCACATCACTGCCTTGAAGTCTTTGAGCTGCTTTCTTATACTTTACCTGGTTTATGTCGTGGCTAGCCCCTTCTCCATCACCTCCAAGACTTCTCCTGTTAATCTAACCAGAATCTTCATCTCCGAGACACTCATGGCTGCCTATCCTTCTCTTCATTCTCTCATATTGATCATGGGGATTCCTAGAGTGAAGCAGACTTGTCAGAGAATCCTGCAGAAGACAGCAAGTGCTTGGAGATGCCGGGGTCCATGATCTGGGGAGAAAGGTGTGGTCAAGATAATCTTTTGAGATATTGTTTTGACAGCTCTCTGTAAGGGAGTTGACTTTCATGTCTTTTAAGATTTTTCTTCTTTGGCACCAATTCAATGAATGGGCAATGGGAAATACAGAATAAAACCCAATAGCATTTCTCTTTGCCAATGCAAATACATTATTTTAACGTATTCTAGAATTTGATGCTAGACTTTATGTTGGTAAAAGAGATATTCTATTCTCTCTCTCTATAAATATATATACTGCAAATAATTGATTAATTTTTTTACATTACCTATATAAGTTGTGTTTTTCCTATTATAGAAAACAAAAGTTAGGAACAATTAATATAGTGATCATTGTTTTTTATGAAATTTCACCTATCCATTAATGTTAGCCATTTTAGACATGCTTTTAAAAAAGTTTCAAATAATTTTTCCATTTCTCTACTGTAATAGGCCTAGTTAGATAGTTGAACAACAAAATAAAACATTTTTATATTTTTAGAAGTTTCTTTGAATTCTAGACTTGCCCTTCAGAATAAAAGTTAGTTGTCGGCCATGATTTGTATTAAACTCCAATGCCTAGGACCTGGAGTGGGACAAAATGGGGGTGAGGTATACTTCTTCTGCTTTCAAAAAGAATGCTGCTCTTGAAGAGGTCGTGCCTTCTCCCTGGTCATTTAGCCATTTTGACTGTCTACTCTGACCTCTCCACAGCCTGCAGTCAGAGTTTTAGTGTGTCAGGTCTTTGAGTTAGAAGGAGATCATCTAGAATGTCAAGTCCATGGCAGTAGGATCTGTGTCTGTTTTTGCTTTTGCCTAGGTACCTGTGACTAGAACACTGCCTATCTCATAATAAACACAATAAATATTTTCAAAATGATTGATTAACCTTGCTCAATAGTCTTAAAATTCCTCCTTTGTATTATAGATAAAGAAACTGAGACCCAGTGAGGGGCAGTGGCCTGCCCAGGGTTCCATAGAGAGCCTGTGGTGGTGCTGGGACCAGAGCTCAGTTTCCTGACTTCTAGTCCAGTGTTCTTTCCTTTGCATGGCGCTACCTTCTTAATGAGCTAGCTCGGAATATTTACCGAAACAGTATTTGTAAAGGTGAACAATTAGAAACAGCTTAAGAATACAGTGATAGGCAATTGGTTAAACAAATATAGTATATTTACGTAAAAACAAAGAAACAGAGCTGGCTTTGCCTTTCCCTTCTTTTTATACCTGTCGCTCTTCCAATGTACTTTCCCAGCCTTCTTTTTAGTCTTGTTTGAACACATTTCTTTTGGTTCAGTTCTAGGGGATCTGGAGTCCAAAAGACAATAATCAGAATACTTAAGGATTTTTTTTCACTTCTTATTGACCACGTTAATCTATTTTCATTAATCTGGTCTCTCAACTACATATCTTTTTCTTACTCAAAGTTGTCAATTGAGGCACATGCGTGTGGATGTTGGTCATCGTTCTGGGGAGACTGGCTCTGCTGATGTCACAGTGAGGTATACCATCTTTTGTGTTCTAGTAATGACAATAATCTTTCTTTTTAAATAGACAGGTGCTTCTTAGTTGTATTTTTATAATAGGATGAATCTTCATTATGCCATTACTTTTTTTTTAACAGATGTCTTTTATGACCAATTGCAATAATGATAACAGTACTTAACATTTGTATTGGCCTTTACATCTTATCAGGCAATCTTATATATAGTTCATTATTTCTTTTTTTAAAAGTAGCAACTTTATACAGTTAATAACTTTATTCCCATTTTACAGGAGACAAGAGTCAGGCTGGAGGGATGATTTGCTCAAGATTATCAATTAGTAAATGGAGCCGGGCTTGGTGGCTCAGCCTGTAATCCCGCGCCTTGGGAGGCTGAGGTGAGTGGAATGCCTGAGCCCGCGGGTTCGAGACCCGCCTGGGCAACTTGGTGAGACCTCATCTCTACAATAAATCAAAAAATTAGCCGGGTGTGGTAGTGCGCGCCTGTAGTTCCAGCTA